>PVJX010007145.1:0-72833 GCA_004027295.1 Dolichotis patagonum | reverse complement strand
CACCATGTACTAAACTAAAATCTAAATGGATCAAAGATCTCAATCTTAAAACAGAAACACTAAATCTGTTGGAAGACAAAGTAGGTAAAAACCTCAAAGATATAGGGGTAGGTAGAGAATTCATGAGCAATAATCAAACTGCACAGGAAATACTTCTCAGAATCAATAACTGGAACCATATCTTATTAAAGAGTTTCTGGATGTCAAAAGAGATTTCCTGCAGAGTGAAAAGAAAACCCATAAATTGGGAAAAAATTTTAATGGATTGTCCCTCAGACAAAGGACTTCTGTCTAGAACTTACAAAGAATTAAAAAAAAATCAGACCCTCAAAATTCAAAGACCCAGTCCAAAAATGGGCATCTGACATGAGTACATAGTTCTCAGATAAAGAAATATGAATGGCAAATAAATACATGAAAAAATGTTCATCATCATTAATCATTAGAGAAATGCAAATTAAAACCACACTGAGTTTCCATCTCACCCCAGAAAGAATGGCCAGGATAGAAAAAAACTACCAAGAACATTTGCTGAACAGGCTGTGAGGAAAAAGGAACTCTTCTGCACTGTTGGTAGGAGTGTAGACTGGTGCAGCCACTGTGGAGGTCAGTGTGGAGATTAGTCAAAAAGCTGGGTTTGGAAGTCCCATTTGACCCAGCTATTCTGCTTCTAGGTATATTCCCAGAAGAACTGAAAACATCATAGCACAATGATTTATGTGTACCCATGTTTATAGCAGCACAATTTGTAATAGCCAGATCTTGGAAACAACCTAAGTGCCCATCAACTGAGGAATGGTTAAAAAAGTTGTGGTATTTTTATACATTGGAGTACTACTCAGCTATAAAGAATGATCACATTGAGATATTTATAAATAAATGGACACAACTTGAGACCATACTCATAAGCAAAATAAACCAAACTCACATGTGTAAATACCATATAGTCTCCTTCATATGAGAGTTGGGAAGAGTACATAAGATTTTATGGTAAACCTGAGTCCTGTTTCATTGC
This sequence comes from Dolichotis patagonum, assembly GCA_004027295.1. NCBI lineage: Eukaryota > Metazoa > Chordata > Mammalia > Rodentia > Caviidae > Dolichotis > Dolichotis patagonum. The sequence goes on along the minus strand of PVJX010007145.1, from coordinate 71,818 downwards.
TTTGAAGCCTTTCAATGTTTTCATTCATCAGTTAGAATGGTTTTAACCTGTTTTGTTTCACTTTATTATGCATGATGCTATGAACAGTGGTTTTGGAGAAAACAAAACATTATGGCAGCCTTTGCTGATTTAATATCGTCTTCCTTAGAAGTCCTACCATGCTTCTACTCTGCTATTACCATCGGTTCTATCATGTTGTGTCTTACTGAGATTTTAATATATGTGATAGTATAAACAAACCTTTTTTTCAAAATGAGATATTATAGTAGCCATTGATCATAGTTATTTGGTTCAGAATGTCCTGTAATTCTTTCATTCTCTTGAATGGTTTTATACTATTGTGTTATGTTTTTTATTATTGCATTTTAAACTATGCTTAACTATAGCAGAGAAAGATATTTTGACAGCTACTGTTAATGTTTGATTGTCTTATTGTAAAGTGTTGTGTTGCTTATGTTGTTCTGTTCTGATCTGCTTTGTTCTGCCATCTTTTGTTTTATTCTCTTTAAAATAAAAAAAGTAATAAGAACTGTAGGAGTAATAAAACCCAAAATGCATAATTGCTACTGTAAAAAAGAGAGCAAAAGAAAGTGCTCTAAAAGATATAACTGCATGTATGTTTAAGTGTGGAAGATTGATGACCATACTCCTGTTTTTGTTAGATTGTTGAGCAGAACTGTTAATAGTCTCACTGTGTGAATGTCTACTTTGTATGCTTTAATTTTGTAACTTGAACAACTATTTCCAAGATGACAGTATGTAACTTATCAACTAGTGATTTCTTAGTGAGGTTTTTTTTTGTTGTTTTGTCTTTTCTTTTTTTCCTTTGGAATTCTGTATTGTTGTTACCCTTTTTTCTGTTTTGTTTGGTTGTTTATTTTCTTTCTAAATAAAACTTAAAAAAAAGAAAAAATATACAGACCCACACTACTGCAGAAGAGACATTCCCTTCAAAAACAGTGAAAAGTGAAAAAGCAAAATCAAAGGTGGAGGCTTGTAAGTCCATGGAAAGACCAGCAGGCTGAGTAACCACTGGAATCTGAGGCTCAAGAATAATCTCTTTGGCTCTGTGCTCTGGCTTCTAGAACTGCACCAGAGCCTCTGAGGGTGACTGTCCAACCTCTTATGCCCACAGCTCTGGTCTGTGGGAGCACAGTGGATGTCTTGTCTGTAGCACCCTGCTGGATAGCAGTCCCTTTCTTTGAAATGCAGTGGTGGCTGCCAGGCCTTTTCACTAGGGTCTGTGGTGACAGGGGCAATCCTCATGGTTCAGAAATTGCCTCTGGGATTATTATTTTCTGCCAAAAAAAAAATAACTTGTTTTGCAGTCAGATATTTCTATAGTGTGCCCCAGTAAGGTCTATGCAATTTCTTTCTTTCTTTCTTTCTTTCTTTCTTTCTTTCTTTCTTTCTTTCTTTCTTTCTTTCTTTCTTTCTTTCTTTCTTCCTTCCTTCCTTTCTTCCTTTCTTTTCTTTTCTTTTCTTTTCTTTTCTTTTCTTTTCTTTTCTTTTCTTTTCTTTTCTTTTCTTTTCTTTTCTTTCTTTCCTATAGTCTACATAGGCAGTGCTCCCGCTAGGGTGTCTGATTAGGTCCAAGGTTCACACCTGGAATAGTTTCCTTCTCAGTGTTTCTGAATACACCATGGGTATTCTCCATCAATATGAATTTTACAAATCTTCACATTCAGTTTGTTTTCTGCTTAGCAATTCATTTCACTTTCTTTATCTTACAGTACTACAAAGCAGGTAAGAGTGCCTGAAATACTCCAGGACTTTACATAGCAGGTCCCTCAGCTAAATACCCAGCTTCCCCACTCAGAAGTTCTGCAGCCTCCAAACACTGGAACAGAAACACATTCATCCATGTGCTTTGCATTTTACAGCCAAGATAACCTTTCCACCATTTTTTACTATAATGTTCCTCACTTTCAGCTCAGGTCTCATCAGAACAATCTGTACTGTCGTGTTTCTGCAACCACTCTGTTAATCATTGCTTATCTGTTCTCCAGAAATAGAAAGAATTCTCTTTAGTTCTGCTGTATACTGAGCCCTCATCAGTATTATCTATAACAGCCCTTGCAGTGTAAGAACCTTTTTCCCCCTGTTACACACTTGAGATGCCCAGTTTCTCACAATTCCAAAGTTACTCCTTTTTAAGTTCCCATTCATAGCCATTTCTCACATTACACAACCAATTTCTGCCTTAGTAGGTTTACATTGCCGTAACAATATTGAAGATTGGTAGATATAATGAAAATCTATTCCTTACAATTGGAAGACTAGAAAGTTGCCAGTCATTTCATTTTCTGGTGAGGGACCTCAGTGACAGAGAGAAAAATCATCCACATTGAATATTTCGTTGTAAAGGCACTAATTTCTTTCATAAAAGCTTCATCTTCATGGTATAATTATCTCAAAGTTCCACCTTCAATTACTAATACATTAGGAAATAGGGTTTCAACATATAAACTTTGTCAAAGCTCAAACCTGCAGTCCACAACTCTTTATAGATTAGTATGGAATTAGGGAAATCTAACAAAATTTACCATAGTTCTAGGTAAAAGCACACCTCAAAGAATAGCTTACTCTAGATTTGCACATACTATAAAGAGTTCCTTGAATGGATATCCAAGAAAATCAAGTCAATTGTTTCTCTAAGGAGAATCCAAAATGTTGTTTTCATTTGGTTTTCAGCTTGACATTTTTTTCTTACTTTATTCATTATACAATTTTTATTCATGTGCAACAAAAGCAAGCAAGCAAGTAAGCAAGAAAACAACTACACAAAACAAAACATTCCATAGGAATTATGTGCTGGGTAACTTTAATGTCTTCTCTTAAACTTGTCACTTATAGTCTCCTCAAAGCTAGCACTGTGAAGAGTATTCTGCTTTGCATATATATGTTATTTTAAATTACATTTGATATGACATGGAAAGTATGAAAGGTGATAGCAGAAAATATGAGTAAAAAATTAATGTTCACATTTCTGAACTTAAAATCTTAACAATTTAACCTATGTTTATGAAAAAGCAATAATAAAAACATAAGTGAAAATGATTTTATTTGTGGTTGGAGGTATACAGTATATAGCAATTTCTATTTCATAGAGCCAAGAAAATTATTCAAAATCCTAGTTTTTAATGTCTGTGCCATTACCCTGTCTCTATTTGTGCATTACATAAAATTAATTGCACATTTTGTGACTCAGGATTTATGAGATTTCTATGTATAATTGTAGGACAGACATATAAAAATACATTTTAATGGAAAAAACACAATTAAAAACACAGCTTTTCTCTACCAGTTCCAGTCAGGAAAGAAAAGCCCTGCACTACAAACTGGATAGATTTCTGATTCTGTACTGCTCTTCTTACTATACTCCACTCCTGGAACAATACATCCACTCTTGGTTGATTCCTCATTCTTTTAGCAATTAGCACACTATCAGGTCATGAATATGCAACAAAAATAACCCTTGACAGATTTTTCTCCATCCTGGTTATGAAACCAGGCTTCATTTTTCCATATGGCATTCCAACTGCTGGCACAATAGTCTTCTTTCTCTTGGCACTGACTGCCCAACTACTGTCTTCTATTGCCTCCGCTCATCCGTGGTGCCTAAATTAACTGTTTCTCTACGTAAAAGTAGAGCTACACGATCATCACAGTTTTTAAATGACAAGAGCTTTTGAGCAATAAGGTGAGTTTTAAACAAAGAGCTGAAATTAGCTGTAGGCTGCATGACAACCCAATTTCTTACGTAAACAGAGTGCAAAAGTATCCTTTGGGGTTTTTAAGCATAAAAATGCACAAAGGTCTTTTACTATAAATACTTAATTTTACTCATTAACAGAAATCATAAAGTTAAATGTAAAGGACAGGAGCATTGCAAAAGGTGTAAAGCTTTCAGAACTATTGAGAGCCAGTTCTCTCCTGGGGCATGGTACAGGGTTCTTTTGCCTCTCAATTTGCTTAGTGCAGTAGACGCTCACTGTATTCTTATGTTACAGGGATGGAAAGAAACTATGCAGGACAGGTAGAATGATCCCGCATTGTCGTACATTTCAAACAACAAAATCCAGGAAGGTTGCAACACATGTCCTTGGATTTTTTTTGCATTTAGTATACAGTTTAAATAAAAAACTTAGTACAGCTTCAAGATAAATATATCTCAGTGTAGCATTTTCTTTATAAAGAAGCTCATGTGTTCTAATTTTCTGAATGTTTAAAAACAGTAAGTGTTTAGGGAGTGTTTGACAGTTTGAGGCTGAGAGCTTATTTTAAATTTTATTATGTTTCTAATATTGTTTTAATACTTTTACTTAAAAACAACTAAAGAATCTGATAAAAGGAATACATTACTTGCAAAAAACAGAAAAAAAAATTAGTGACATTTAAAAGCACTATATCCGTCACATAAATGTTGGCACAATGGAAATACACATGCATAGTATGAAAAATAAATAGTAAGCTGGACACAGGGTGTATGCCTATAATCCCACACTCAGTGAGGCTGGAACCGGAAAACCATAAATAAAAACTAGGGTGGGCTCAGTGGCAGAGCTCAAACGGGTTCCATCCCTCAGTAATGCTAAATAAATAATAAAATGACTGGCACCATCCTAGTGAAATCATTGTCTTTCATAATGCATTTTTGAGTAGAGTGTTAAGCATGCCCACAGTTGTGTGTAAAAAGCTTGGTATCCCGTAGGTGGGGTCTGCATAATGAGCTTTGTAGCCATTACTAGTCCCATACCAGAAGGATTAAGAGGATGCTAGAGGCTAGAAAAGCCTGTGGCACAACTTACCTAATATTAACTGTTGATGATGAACACCTCACCCAAGTCATCGCTGTCTGCAGCAGCAATGTGCAATTCCACAGTGACTTGCTGACCTTACTTGCTGGTTGTTAGGCATTCATGCTACCACACCATGCTGTGAAATAGTATTCAACACTTGGCATATGATGACTTTCATAGGATATATGTAATTCTTAACTGCTTTCAAATACTAGATTTTGTTGATATTTAATGTGGATCTTTATTTCATCCTTGATGCCACACCAATATACACCCTCTTGATTAAAGATTGAACTCGAATAAGAGAAAAAGAAAAACAAACAGCAGCAAAAAAAGTTTGCTTGAAAAAGAACCACTAACTGGTTTTGTCTCCCAAGAAATGGTACAACTATAAAGAAGGATAATCTCGAGGCTCTTGTAGGTAAATGGATACAATTTGACATCATGCTTATGAGTGAAATGGTTTGGACTCACATGGGTGAGCATTGTTTTATAAAAAACAGCATTAAAAATCTGAAGGAGTAGCCAGACGTGGTGGTGTGCTCCTGTAACTCCAGTACTCGGGAGGCTGAGGCAGGAGAATCTATGCAAGTTTGAGACAAGCCTGAAGGAGTTATTGGAATCTAAGATGTACAACAGATATGGTGAAAGTGAAAGGGGAGAAAATGTCTCATAAGGGAAGATGGTAGCCGTTGTTAATTTCCCATTACCTTGTTTTAAAGTCCTATGTTGTTTTGATTGTTTTATTTGATTTGGTTTTATTCTGTTTTGCTTTGTTTTGTTTTGTTTTGTTTTATTTTGTTAGAGTCTATCATGTCTGATGGTATGGGCAGTTGTTTTGAAGATAACAAGATACATTATGGTAGTCATTGTTGATTTCCTATTATTTTGTTTTGAAGTCCTGTATCACTTTTATTGTTTCTCTCTCTCTCTCTCTCTCTCTCTCTCTCTCTCTCTCTCTCTCTCTCTCTCTCTCTCTCTGGTGTACTGGGGTTTGAACTCAGGACCTTGCATTTACCAGGCAAGCATTTGAGCTACTTAACTAAATCCCCAGCCCTCACTGCTTCATTTTGATTAGTTTTATTCTGTTCTGTTTGTTCGATGTTATTATGTATTGTGGTGTAGGCAGCTATTTTGAGGGTAACAAGAAGCATTATGATAGCTGTTGTTGATTTCCTATTATCTTATTATGAAGAAGTGTATTGCTTCATTGTTTTTTATTAGCTTATTCAGTTTCATTTTGTTTGGTTTTATTTTCTTTAAAATAAAATTTAAAAATGTAAAAAAATTTTTAAAAAGAGAAAAATGTATCTGTCATGAATGTTCTTTACATTTTTTGACCATCTTCTTTATTGGATGAAGTGCTCCTAGGACTTAGATAAGGTGAGGGATTCATAAGATATCCTATATACTTATTCCCTTGTTATACTTACTACTCATCTCTGGTTTCTTAGAATTTAAATTGGAAGCAACATACTTTAATCTAATTTAAATATTTTCTCCACATTCTTAAACTAACACATTTTACTAGCTGATACTTCAATGTTTTCAATTCCAATGTTTTTAATATTGTTTTATATAAATAAGACAACTGATTCAAGATACATAGTTTGGGAAATATTTTTGGCCCTTGATTCCTCACCTGGAGCTTCCACAATAGTAAAGTATCTACTAGGTTTAGGAATCAGTGACCTTGGGCTGAAGATGGAGCTCACTGGCTGCTTGGTATAATGAGGCCCTGGTTTGATGTGCAGAACTATCATAGAATAAAAACACACTTGTCTTCTCTCTCTCTCTCTTTTTAAAACTAACTTGAAGTGCTTAGTTATAAAATACTCAAATGAAATTTAGAGAAAGGGGAAGAAAGAAGGAAGGAAGGAGAGAGGAAAGGATAGAAAGAATGCATTGTTTTGATAAATCATACAAATAAAATTCCAGTGTTTACAGCATTTGTGGAATGCATTTAAGTAAATTTCTCATTGATGATTATGAGAATAATAAGGTCTACTGGTGTGTATGTGACAGGAAGGAGGTGAGAGTTAATTGGAGCCAACTACAAGAAAGTCCATGCTTCATCTTCACTCATAAATCTAATTTGAAACTTAAGCACAGCTCCAATAAAGAGAGAAAATGCCCTATTATCCCATGAAAACATGGATTAGATTACAGCACATTTCCTACCAAAGGCGAAAATTTTTCATTACTTAACACTAAAGTGCTGAAACCATTAGTATATCCTTTTAGACTTAAAATAAACATATGTATTATGTGCTTATGTCTCCCAAGGGTGATCACAAATGGTGTCACATTGCCCTGTGGGTCCATTAGTCACATAATGGCATCCAACCACAGATCTTGCTAATGGTTTACATTCAGAAGCATTTTGTTTAATGAGGGAGAGATGGGGAACAGGGGAGGAAAGAAGAGGGAAGAGAAGGGAAGGGAAACAAGTGAAAAGACAACAAAGGAGGATGCAAAGGACAATAAGAAGAAAGAAAATGCCTAGCAATTCAAAGTGTAACACTACAATAACGAAGTGAAATAAGTACAATGTTCATTCAGTATTCTGAAAAATTGTCTAGCATATAAAAATTAATAAAGAATATAATACACATTCATTTGTTCAATAAGATTTTTTTCCTGGCTAGACAAAGGAGTCTTGCAACATATTTAAAGTTGAGTATTGTGATCTAATTTGGAAAACATATCTAAGAATATGCAAAAGCATGTTGGCATATATTATGTACAAAAAAGCTAATTGGCTACTTTGTTGGGTTTATGGCATTAACCCTATAGTAAGATTATTGTAATATTTAGAAAAAAAAGAGGTAGACAATTTATAGTCATAGAAATACTAAGAATTTCATTCCTGGGTAATATAGAAAAGGCAATTCTAGGTTAAGATTGTGTCATGACTTTTACTGTGCTTTCAGAACACATAAAATTAAAACATGGGGCACGTAATTAAAACATATCACCCTGTAATTGGAGCATGACTGTGTCTGACTGCTAGTAAGACAGACAGGGTGCACTGAACGAAAGAGATCTAGGAGGATTCCAGATCACAGGGAGAAGCCAGAAAATTCCCCAAATCTGCTGCATTCTGGGTTACTGAATAGTGTCCTAAGGCCCAAGATCCATTAAATCTCTCTCTCCCTCTCTTTCCCTCCCCCCATCTTTCTCTCTCTTGCTTTCTCTCAATTTTTATTAAACAGCATGTTGAAAGTAGTGATTCTGATCATTATTTTCTTAGGAAATTACAGGCATATGTTCACTCATTCTGCCATGTTGCACTTAAGTGATTAAAAATTCATGTTCCAAGTAAGAAGCTGTTAAGTAGCTAATTATTTATTCTGTTTACAAGTTATGCCCCAACTGGTTAGCAAAAATGGATAATGGGGGCTGAGGAAAGCGTTCCATATATTTAGGGTGAAAAGGGCAACCTGCCTCCTGTTGGGTATATTACCAAGTGCTACCAATTGAGAGTGTCTTAAGCAAGCAAAACTACTCATCAAATAAATGAAGAATTCACTTTAGGAAGATATGGAATGTCTTCAACCTCCTGATAATCCCTCTCACAAAATGTATTTGAAATTCATTGTTAAAGAAACTCAGTTCATTATGCATCCCAAACTAGACAGTTAAATGAAAGAACATTTTAAAATAGAATACATAGCACAGTAATGAGGTTTTTTAAAGGACTTGGAAGATACAAGTACATCAACATAGGAAAAAGTTACATATTTTAAATTCTCAAAGAAAAATATGTACACTAAACTGTTAAAGAATGTGCTTTAAATGAAATTGAAAATGGTCCCTGAAAACCACTAATGATAGACTTTTTATAAAGCTCTCAAAATTAGGAAGCCATATGAATGGGATACTTGACACAAATAATGTGAAGAAACAAGTTTGTATTCTCAATATTAATTCAGTAATACTGTCAATTGTCATATTATTTTTATGATTTGAAAAGAACATACAACCTGCAGAAATGATGATAAAGTGTTTGTGTTCACATGAATAAATTGTGTGACGTCTGTCTCTAGGCTCTCAGAAGTCTGTTCCAAGGAGGAAAGAATCCGAACCGCAATGTGAACTGAAAAAGTGATCTTAAAACCAAGAAAAATCTAAGTGATTATTTCATGATCTTTCAGTATTTTTTAACTTCTATTAGAATGTTGCATGGCACTGGATAAGATTTTTGTATCAAGATGTAAGATATTTCTAAATCAATACATGATTAAATGTGTATTGAGAATATCTGGCAAAATACATTTTCATTAATGAAATAACTTTAACAATAAATATAACATAACACTCAATCTTACAAAGTTTGTATAAAATCCAATATTCAGTATTTTTGATAACTCAAAAAATCATTTAAGGTAATAAACCCAGGAATATCACATGACACTATTTTTTCCTAGCCAATAAAATAATGCTGAATAATCTTAATTATATTTACCTTTCTTTTGAATCTTATGATTTAAGATTGCCTTCTTTTATTACTGATGACATAACAACCATAGATGTAGATGGATATAATAACAGCAGGCAATGCTGATTCAGCCCTGCTGAGAACTATGTCAGTAGTCTAGTCACCACACGTGTTCAGATTTGCATATGGCCTTAATTTTCTAACAATGAATAGGACAATAAAACATAAAAATTCAAATGTATTAGTTAAGATCATAACTACAAATTCCCTGTGTAATAGCATGCATCTTGCTTAGCATTGTCTATTAAAGTTTAGTTTTCCAAATCCATAGAAATATTAATTTTATCCTTAGTGCTTACATGCCTAAAATTTATAAAACATTTATTACATTGGTGATGTATATTACATTGGTGATGGTCCATGAATATATAGTTTTCATGTTATCAGTAAGTTTGGAAAGCCATAAAACTAATTCCATAAGTGAAAAAATTAGATAACATATATAAAATACAGTAATATCAAAGCAATGCTTTCAGTTTAATGGAACTAATTGTTTAAGGATTTCTTAATCACCTACAACAGTAGTTGGCAAAATATAGCATTTTGGTTAAATATCCCATAACTTATTTTATAAATAAAGTTTTGTTGAAACATTGTAATACATGGTTCTCAACCAATATTGATGAAAACTAACTTCCAACTACAATCCCTAAGAATGTACAATAATTGGATGATTGGACATGGGAATATTACATATTTTAATTATGATAGTAACTTGATGTTTTTAAAATATATGTTTTAGTTATTTTCTTAGTGGTTTCTATAGGCTTACAAAACACATAACATTTCAATCTACATCAGATTTATAAAAATTTAAGTCATTAAATGTAGAAAATCTACACTCTGTGCTAGTATTCTAACATATATATTTATTTATTTACATGAATATCTATATGCATTTTTAATTTACATATGAATGCTTTTATTTTGAAGAGAATAAAAAAACGGTGATACAGAATTTCAAAACAAGATGATAGGAAATTAAGTAGTTGCTCAAATTACAATATACAGGTATGCATAAATCATCAAAAAATTTTCACAAACCATTTTTTCAATGAACTAAAATAAATTAGTAGTTTTTCTTTTCCCCTTTCACTTATCCCAGTTTTTCTTTCCTTTGAGCAGATTCATTCTCTTTCACAGTATTGACTGTGAAATTTAGATCTTATTTACTTTTCCAGTTTCTTATACTAGGGAGACGATATAATATTTACAAGTGAAAGTTTGATTTATTTCACTTCTGAGAATGGTTTCTAGTTACATCCATTTCTCTATAAAAGCTTCAAATTTATCTTTCTTTATACCTGAGTAGTACTCCATTGTGTAAAAATATCACATTTTTTAATTTTTAAAAATAAAAAAAGAATAAAAATGATACAGAATTTTAAACCATAACTTTGCATATTGTTATTTTAAAAGTAGTTGTTCAGATAATAAGATTTAGGCAGTAAAAAATGTTCAAACAATCAAACAATAAAAACACGAACTGTTGCTTTTGATGAACTTATATAGGTTAGCAGTATAGTTATATATATATATACATGTAGTCTTTTCCTTTCTTCCTTTTCTCCTTTCCCCCATCCCAATTATTTTTTTCCTTTTGAGAACTTTCATTTTCACAATGCCTATTGTACATTTTGGAACTTATTATTTTTTCATTTTTTTTTCATGTGGAGACAATACAATATTTATGTGTGAGTTTTAGTATGCTCTCAAGTTGTATCCATTTACCTAAGAAAGCATCAAGTTCATTCATCTTTATAGCTAACTTTTGGCCAAGATCAAGTGTAGTATCTGTTCTTACCAATTTAATACCACATCTTTTTATCCATTCCTCAGTTGATGGGAATTCGGGTTGTTTACAAGATCTAGCTATTACAAATTGTGCTGCTATGTACATGGGTGCACATGCATGGCTGTGGTGTGATGTTTTTAATTCTTCTGGGAAAATAACCAGAATGGGAATAGTTGGGTTGAATAAGACCTCTGATCCTAGTTTTTGAGAAATTTCCACACTGATTGTATCAATGTGCACTTCCATCAGGAGTGAAAAAGTGTTCTTTTTTCCTCATGGCCCTGTCAGCATTTGTTGTTGGTTAATTTTTTGATGACAGAAATTTTTGGGGGGTTAGATGAAATCTCAGTGTTGTTTTAATTTATATTTCTCAAATGACCAATGATGTTGAACATTTTTCATGTATTTATTTGCCATTTGTATTTCTTCATCTGAGAAGTGTTTTTACATCTCATGTGCCAAGATTTGGATGAGGTCTTAGAATTTATTGGGCCTAATTATTTTCAATTCAGTATATGTTCTAGATATAAGTCCTCTGTCTGAGGAATAGTTGGCTAATATTTTTCCATTCTGTGGGTTTTCTTTCACTCTGCTCATGGTTTGTTTTGATGTGCAAAACATTTTAGTAAGATGAGAGCTCAGTTGTTGATTATTTGAAGTATTTCCCATGTGGCTTGCATTTTTTGTTCATGAACTCTTTGCTTATCCTTATGTCTTCAAGATTTCTACCTACCTTGTCTTCCAGTAGATTTGGCACTTCTGTTTTGATATTTAGATCTTTGATGATCCATTTTGACTTTAGTGCATGGTAATACATCTTTAGCATGCAGAGGGCAAGCTTTTTCAGCAAAATTTATTAAAGCGGCTATGTTTCTTCCAATGAACATGTTTGGACTCTTTGTCAAAGATAACATGACTGAGTCTTTGCCACTATGTCTACATGTTCTAATTTGTTCCACTGATCCCCAGGTCTGTTTTTTTGTCAGTAACTTTGTAATAAAATTTCAAGTCAGGGATCTTGATGCTTTCTGACTTGCCTTTGTTGTGCATGATTTCCTTTGCTGTTCTAGAGCTCTTCTGCCTCCAAATTAATTTTAGGAATGTTTTCTCTAAATCTGTGACATATGCTAATGGTAGTTGGATTTGATTGCATTAAATATGTATAACAGTTTTTGAGGTATCACCATTTTCACAATGTCAGTTCTTATTCATGCACAAGGGATATCTTTCCATTTTATGATATCTTCTTTGGTCTCCTTTTTCAGAGCATTGTAATTTTCAATATATAGGTTCTTTACTTCCTTTGTTAGATTGATTCCTTAGTATTTCATTTTTTTTGGATGCTATTGTGAAGGGTGAGGTTTCCCTAATTTCTCTCTCAGTGAGTGTGTTGTTTGTGTACAAGAATGCTATTGATTTTTGAGTGTTGACTTTATGTCTAGTTATATTATTGAATTTTCTTCTAAAATCAAGAATTTTTGGGGTCTTCTATGTAGAGTATCATGTCATCTGAGAATAATGATAATTTAACTTCTTTTTCTATCTTTTCTACTTATTTCTCTCTCTTTCTAACTGCTCTGGCTCACATTTCCAGAACAATATTGAATAGGAGTGGTAAGAGTGGACATTTTTGTCTTGTTCCTGATTTTAGTTTTAAAGATTTCAGTTTTTGTCCCGTTAGTATAATATTGGTTTGTCATAGATGACTTGTACCAGGTTGAAGTAAAGACCATCTGTTCTGACTATCTATAGAGTTTCTATCATAAGTGAATTGAGGACATCATGAAAAGCTTTTTCTGCATCTATTGATGTGATCATATGATTTTTGTCTTTGGCTATGTTAATATGGCATAATACATTTATGTATTTGCATATGTTGAAACATTGCTGCATTCCTGGGATGAATCTCAGTTGGTCATGATATAAAATCTTCTTGATGATTTGATATACTGTGTTTGCTAGATTTTATTGAGAATTTTTACATCTATGTTCATTAGTGAGATTGGCCTATTGTTTTCTTTTTTGACTGGATCTTTATCTGATTTTAGTATCAGAGTAGTACTTGCTTCCAGGAATGAGTTAGCAAGAATTGCTTCCTTTTGATGTCATTAAAGAGTTTGACTAGTATTGGCTGAAATCTCTAAATTTCTTGTATAATTCATCCATGAAACCATCAGAACCTAGGTTTTTCTTTGTTGAGAAATGTTTAATTACATTTTCAGTTTCATTAACTGATATTAGATAATTTAAAATTTTATATCTTCTTGCTTTAGCTTTGGTAATCCACTAATTTCTAGGAACATGTCCATTTCTATTCTAAGACAGAAAAGATTTTTGAAGTAGATATTGATGGTGTTCTGAATTTTCACAAACTCTGTAGTAATTTAACACTTTTCATTTCTTATTGCATGAATTTGAGTTTTTATTTTATTTTTATTTTTTGGTAAGGTTGGCTGGGAGTTTATCAATTTTATTTTATCAAAGAACCAATTTTAATTCATTAATTCTTTGTGTTGTTTTCTTGGACTCAATCGTGTTAATTTCTGCTCTGATCTTTATAATTTCCACTCTTGCATGGGCTTTGGGCTTGACTTGCTCTTTTTTTCTAGAAGCTTGTGGTGCAGCAATATGTTATCTATTTGTGCTCATTCTGGTTTCCTGATGAGAGAATTCACCACTATAAAATTCTCTCAGGACTGCTTTCATTGTGTCCCACAGGTTCCAGTAATCTATTTTTGCCTCATTGTAGGTATTGCTTAATTTCTTCTTTAATTTCATCTGTGACCCATTGGTTGTTTAGGAGGGTTTAATTTACTTCCCACATGTTCATGGTGTTTTTGCAGTTTCTTTTACCACTAATTTCCAATTTCAGTGCACTATGGTCAGATAATATGCTTAGGATAATTTCAATTTCTTTGCATTTACTTAAGCATGTTCTATGTTCTATTGTCTGTTTTAGAGAATTTCCTGTGTGTAGCTGAAAAGAATATGAATTCTGATTTTATTTAGTAGAACACTCCGTAAATGTTTATTAGGTGTATCTGTTCACGCGTTTGATTCAGTTCTGTTATTGCTATACTGACATTTTTTCTCTAGTTGATCTATCTTTTTGTGAAAATGGGGTATTATGTTTCCCCCTTATAATTGTATTATTGTTTATTTGATTTTTTATGTCTATTACTATTCATTTTATATAGTTGGGTGCTCCAATATTTGTTGTATATATATTTATGATTGTTATCCCATCCTTTAAAATTTTCCCCTAACAAGTATGTAGTGACTTTATGTTTTTTGATGATTTTTGGTATGAAGTGTATGTTGTCTGCAAACAGAGTAGCTAACTCTGCTTTTTTCTTGGTTCTTACAGCATAGAGTATTGTTTTCCATCTTTTGACATTTAGTTTTAAATTTCCTTTATGAGTTTAATGTGTTACTTGTAAACATCATATTGTTAAATCTTGTTTCTCCCATTCTGCCAGTGTATTTCTTTGATTGATGAATTGAGGCCTTTTCCATTGATTGTTATAAAAGATAGGTTTTATTTTCTTTGTCATTATTGCTGTTGTTGGTTCCTTACTATTACCCTCTGTTTAATTGACTTCCCTGCTTAGAGGATTTTTTCTGTTGTTCTTGGAATTGTGGTAATTTTTGTCTCTGTCTAGAATATCATTCAGTACCTTTGTAGGGTTGGTTTTATAGTCATGAATTTCTTTATGTGTTCTTTGTCATGGAAATATCTCATTTCCCCATCAATTTTATAAGATAATTTTTCAGGGTAAGTCAATCTGGGTTGGAAGTTGTTTTCTTTCAGGACTTAAAATACTTCATTCCAATCTCTTCTTAAATTGAGTGTTTGTTGCTCATGACTCTAACGGACTTTCCTCGACCTGTTTGTTATATCTAACAGTTTTTAGTGCTTTGTTTTTATGCTGCATTTCTGGGATCTTGATTATCATGTCTGGCTTATTTTCAGGGGGATCTTTTCTTTCATGAAGCTAGTCATGATCCAGTCTTTTAAGTCTGAATGGCTGTCTTCATTTCCCTTCAAGTGGTTTTGTCAGTTTTCAATGGAATTTTTAATTTCCTGGATATCTTTTTGAACCTGTTTCATGTACTGTATTTCTTTCCTATATTGATCATTCACTGTTTACATCCTTTTTCTATCATCGTCTATTTTTTTAAATCTATCTCTGCTCTAGATTTGCTGAGTAATTACTTTATAAATGTTGGCATTTCTTTTTTTTTTAACCAAAGAGATTATTTCTAATATCATTTGCTCTATAGCCTCATGGATTTCTTTATCCATTTTGTTATCATTTTGCAAATTTCAGGTTTGTGTTTTCCAATTTCTTCCATATCATGTCCTCTGGACTTTTTATTCTTGGCATTTTTTTATTTAAAAAAATTTATTTTGTTTTCTGTGATCATTCTTGTGTGTGTTTGTAGTAGGTAGCTAGATCACTAGTATCAAGGCCTTTCTTAGAAAATTCTGTTCTTCAAGGATGTCTTCTGTGTGTAAGGGTATCTTGATTTTTGTCTGTTACAAGATCCTATCTTCCCAATTAATTAAAAGCAAGATTTTGGTATCTGTTTGGATCAGTTCTTGGTCTTTTGGTATAGGACTGTGGTGAGGTTATTACCCCAGAACTTTCCCATTTTGTTTCACAAATGGAAGAAAAACTAATTATAATGTAGTTGACATCCTAGCTGAAGGAGTAAAATTAGCAATAACAATTGCATCAAGCTATTTAGAAACAATTTAGAAACTGACAATCTGTGGTAAACAACAATTTTATAATTTAGACTACCGGAGCAATCTATAGTTATACAACATAACTGATCATAAATTAAGAGTTTGTATGCTTCTCTTAATAGAGTGTTTGTACCCTGTGGTGGGGAAAATTAGGGGGAATGGTGTATAAAATATAACTGGAAAGGAATTAGAGGCAAAGATGATAGACGAAGGATGATTGCACAAGAGTTGGGAAACCAGAGAAAGGGCTGGAATGAAGGTACATTTGGGGGATTATCTATGCTTGGTCTCTGGGTTTGGAGGATGGAATTAAGTTTTCTGTGGTTGGAGTTCTTTCCAGTTATTTAGAAAAAAGAGAAAAAAGGAACAAAAAGAAAGAAAGGGCAAAAATGAAAGAAAAAAAGAAAGCAAACAGAAAGAAAAAAGCAAATGAAGAAGAAAAAGAAAAGAAAAAGAAAAACGATAGGAAAGGGTCAGAGCCCTGAATTCTGTCTGAGGTGGTTACTAAACCTATAGAGGCATCAGTTACTTGTTGGTTCATACTATTATTTTCACTTTGGACTTTTCACACCATTAGTCTCACCTGTCCAGATTTAGTTGGATCCCTCTGTGTCACTCTTGTTCTTTCTTGTCTCTGGGCCTTCCCAAGTAGCTCACCTTAGTCACGGCAGTAGCTAGAGGAGAAGATGTCCTCCTCTGGCACAGCTCACCGCGGTTCCTGCAGTGATGGAGGAGTGATGGGAGGGGTTGTCTCCTACATCTAATACATTTTAAAACAACTCCCACAATATGTATGCATATAAGAATAATATTTATTTAGGGGTTTAGCTCAGCGGCTTAAGTGCCTACCTTGCAAGAGCATGGTCATGGGTTCTATCCCTAGTAACAAACAAACAAACAAACAAACAAAAAAGGTATTATTTTTATGTCATAAAACCTGAAGTTAGTGTCTGGAAAATTTACAGTGTTCAGATATTGAAAATAGTAAAAAAAGAAGTTGGTTCTCATAATTGACTAGTTAAATGAATGTTTTCTTGTATTTTAAATGTATTCAGATATGGAACATCTACAATTATAAGTACCTAAGAGTCTAATGGTAATAAAAATGGAAAATTTATGCTAAAAGAGAAAATAATATATTAATTTATCCTTTTCTTCTTACATCAAAAGCTTCCAGTTTACAATTTAAAATTGTATAACATCAAGTCTAAATTAAAATTTACAATTAAAAACTATTGTCAAATGAAATACCAAACTCAAAAATTAGGAGTAAAAAGTTAGAAAAAATGTGTTATGGAGTTTTTACAAGAATTGTTACTTTTCTGAGTTTTGAGATGCTGCATGGATTATAAAGGTTTTGAAATAATTAAGAAGCCCATTCTTCATGGTAAACAGAAAAGAGAAAATATCTCTGTAATGAGAATATTTATTAATTTTTCTATTAAATAAAACAATATTTATCTCACTTGAGTAGTTTACAACAACTGAAGTTGAAGTAAAAATTAATACCCTTCACTTGATATGAATTATTTTATTGGGTCATGGGTTTTGTCACTTCTTTAGATTTGTTACTTAAAAAAAAACAGGTTGAAATGAAATAATGTTGAAATGGTGAATGGTTATAAAACAGCAACACAAGAAATAATAGGTAGAATGAAGTCATTAACAAAAAAATTTTACCTAATATAATTTTATTTGAGTTGATGTACATACAACGGAGGAGTATTCAGTCACGAAGAAAGATAAATTTGAGTCATTTGTAGGAAAAAGTAATGTATCGTCAGTCCATAATGCTAAGTTGACAAATATCACTTAGTTCTCTTATATTATCAATTCAAAGTACAAATAATTTAAAGTATCAAGATGGAAGGATTTGTACATGTATTGATAGTCTGCTGCTGATACATTCATTTTATGTTACAAGCCTGCGCTATTTACAAATATTTTTTAAAAATTAGTGCATTTTGATATTGCTTTGAGTCTGTTATTTTGTGAATAGAAAATATTTGCCAATTCAATCCAAAATAATACTATAACATGACTATTTCTACAATCATTTCAAAGTTAAACACTCAGCATCAATATAGATTTCTATAAATTTGATCATTTCTTCCTATTACAAATTTAAAAATTAAAGCAAGTTAAATATTTTATTCTGGTTATTAGAGCCAACTGGGGCAGCACAAGGACAGACCCTCAGAACAATGCAGCCCTGGAGGCAGGGCCACAGCATAGAAACCAGGAGCCCTCCAGAAGTACTCAGTTTCCCTTAGTTCTGACGTAACCTCAGTTATAACAACCTTTGTCATTACTTTCCTTTTACTGTACTGGCACAAATGTTCCTCTAAAACTTCTTTAAAAGAATAATTCCTTACATTACCAAAGTACAAAAAAATTTTTGAGTTTTTGCTTTAGATGTATTTTAAACTTTTTAAATGTAGAAACAACCATATGAATGAAGTTGATGAAGGTTTTTTCCTTTGGGCATAAACGTTTTTAGGGTGTAAACTGCAGAGTGTCTAACTTCTCTAGAGAAATAACGAAAATAGACTAAATTACAATTTAGTATTTTTCCAAACCTTCCAAGTATCCCCAGAAGAACATGTTGCCTCTTTTAAAAACTTGTATTGAAAAGATAAAGTTTTCTTACTAGGAAACTTAAAAACATTAAATGCCAAAATGGAACATACAATTTATTAAATCATTTTTTTCCTGTACAGAAAATTGCCAAGATATGCAATATATGGTCATGATATAAAAAGAGATTACTGGTCGGATTATTTCAAAGAGTTTAATATAAGTAAAAATGAATGAATTTGCATGTTAAACTAAATATTAAATATCACTTCAGTGTAAAATCATATGATGTATTCTTATTTTTAAAATATTTTTAACAGACTATATGCTCACTAAGACCAAACTTGTTTAACTCAAAAGTTAAGTTTCTGTGATACTTTTATTTTTTTATACCAGAATCTATGACACTTTCTTTTGACTGTCCTTAGAGAAGAAAGTCTACATTCTTTGAAAATGAGTTAGTTTTGAAAAGATAAAAAGGTATTTAGAGAAATATAGAAAGTTTTGCTTTTTCCTTTAAGTGTAGAACCAATCAAACCAAAATAGCTATACTTCCAAAACTGATACACAGATTCAGTGCAATTCTGGTGAAAATACAACTGTCATTTCTTACAGATCCAGAAAATATGATCATAAAATTCATATAGAAAGGAAAGAGACTCAGAATAGAAAAAGCAATCTTGGGTAAAGAGAGCAAAGCAGATGATGTCACAATCCCAAATTTGAAGTTTACTGTACAGCTATTATAATTAAAACAGCACTGTAATAGCAGGATAACAGGCATGTGAATCAATGGAATAGAACAGAAATAGAGAAACAAGGCTAGGCTCATTCGGCCATTTGGTCTTTGGAGAAAAAAAAATGCACACACTGAGGGAAAGATGACCCCTTTAATAAGTGGTGCTTGCAAAATTGGATATCCCCATAGAAGGTTAACTCTAGACCTATATGTCTCAAAACCTATTAAACTAATATCAGAATAGATCAAAGATATAATTATAAAGTAAAAACAATTTGCTGGAAGATAAAATAGGTACAACTCTTAAAGATATAGTTTTAGACAAGAACTTTTGAACAGAATCTCAAAGACACAAAAATAATACCAATAATAAATAAATGAGATCATATGCAATTAAAGAGTTTCTTCAGATAAAATAACAACCAACACAGTGAAGAGACAGCATACAGAATGGGGTAAGAAGTTTTTCAGCCATTCTTCAGAAGACTAACATCTAAAATATCTAAAGAAATAAAAAGAAAGAAATTTTCAAAATAGACTCCTTAAGAATCAGACAAAAAATGGGCACTTAAAATGAATAGATAATTTTCACAAGAAGTACATGGCCAATAAATACATGGAAAAATATTCAATGACATTCACCATTAGGGAAATACACATTTAAACTGCATTTATACATCATCTTACACCAGGCAAAATGACTATCATTAAAAAATATATTGGTAAATGACATTGGCAAGGATATGAGGGAGAGGCAAAACTCTTGTATTTCATTGGTGGTCATATAAACTAGTACAATCACTTCAGAAATCACTGTGGAGCTTCTTTTTTAACTAAAAATAGAAATTTCTTTTGCCAATAGCTATCAAACTTCTACATATCTTCCCAAAGGAGTTAAAATCAGTGCATTATAAGGATATAGACACAACTATGTTTATAAAAAACTACATTTATATGTTTAAAATATCTGGATTTTGGAAGAATCTCATAGGCCCACCAATATATGGTATTTATAGTTCATGGAGTGCTACTCTGCCATAAAGAAAGATAAACTCAAGGCATTTGTAGGTAAGTGGATACAGCTGAGAACATAAAGTGAAATAAAGTAGACATATATCACATGATTCTCTTCCAGGAGAATCTATCTATCGTAGTAAAAAATTCAAACAATTCCTCAAACTACTAATTTTATTGTTTTTTAAATATTTTTAACTTATATGTTAAATTGTTTCATTTATACAATTAGTTTCCCTTAGTTGTTGAAAAGAATGTGTTCTGCTTTTCTCTGTTTCTATTTCATAAGAAGGAATCATTTTTGTCTGGGTCTTGTACTTTGTGTATCTACTTTAAAGATAATGATACACAATGTGTTTACTATTGATATTTTATTATTATTTTGTTATATAAAATTTTATTTTTTAATAAAATTCAATGATAAAACCCAACAATCTATGGTTCAGGAAACTAGAGAATAAATTAAATACAGAAATAGCAAAAGGAGACAAATGACCAAATGAGAATTAGAAGATTACATATGACCAGTTAAATTGTGTTTCTCAAAAAGATAAAAAGAAATCCATGAACCATTAAATAAATCTATACACAGGACAAGATTTAAGTAACTAAAATGAAGTCAAGAAGAAATATCATAGAAATACAAAATAACATCCCAACAAATTAGACAACTGAGAGGAAATGATAAATTCATAGACTAGAATCATAGAACCTATTAAACCCTGAGAAACAGAAAAATATCATCAGATCAAAATGATTTAAATAACTGACACTCTCATAAAAAAAACCCTGACAATATAAAAAGCCCAGTGGCTGGTGGCCACTGGTGAAGTCTACCAAATATGTAAAGAAGACTTAATGTCAAATCTTTTCACGTGCTTGTTATCTGAAGAGAAGCTGGACGTATGGCACATGCTTACAATCCCAGCACTCAGGGGGCTTAGGTAGGAGGATTGCCAGCAAGTTCAAGGCCAGCCTGGGCTACACAGTGTGTCCAAGATCAGTCTGAACTACACGGGGAGATCCTGTTTCAAAAAAATCTGAACAGGAGGGCCAACTTCTCAACTCATTTTATGAGACCAAACTGTTTACAGTTCTGTTCTAAAATGTTCACCTGAAATTTCATGTGCTCAGAACAGGGAAATGTGGAAGGTGATTAGGATTTAGGCATACCACATGGTTCAGTATGATGAGTTCCTCTGAACTCATATGCTGTTAGGAAGTGGGACCTGCCTGGAGAAGGTGGATCACTAGGGGTATAATCTACAAGCACGTATCCTGGTCCATGGCTTTTCCTGTGAGGCTTCTGTTTCCTGGCTACCATGAGTTGAGCAGCTCCCCTCCACCATGCTGTTTCACCATGCTGTCTACTTTGCAGATAATTATGAACTGAAGCCCTTGAAACTATGGATCAAAATTAACCTGTTGATTAACTGGCATCTCCTTCCAGTGAGGGGAATGAGACTAATATGAAAATTGATAAATGAAAAGTAGGGTCATTAACAAGACTATATCTAAAGCAAAAGGTGATTCAGAAGCTTCTGGAACTGATTGCAGGAGTCTGGAAATTGTAGATACTGGTTATAGAAGCGGTAAGTGTGCTGTAACCAAGGAGATTCTAGAAGGAGATCAGAAAACCAGAATGCTAATAGGTCTTACAGAAGGCCAGGATCATGAAGTTTCAGATAAAAATTAGGACAGGGAAATTGGATTACAGGTCATGCATGTTGTGCGGTGACAAAGAACAAGTCTACATTTTGCTGTCATCCTGAGACTTTGGTTGAGATTGACTTTAAATGTACACTACCTCAATTGGAAGAGGAAGTTTTATAGAAGCCCATCATTTAGTCCCTGTTATAGTTACTTCTGTCTGCTGTAGTCAGACATAGAGTGAAGAGCAGAAGCAAAAACCAGAGGTAATATGTGAAAATTTTGGAAATTTGTCAGAAAGAAAGCACATGTAAAGTTGATATCAAGGGCTGAAAAGATTAGGGCCATTATAGAGACATCATATTTTGCACCAGGATAATAAGAAGGGAGACATTGGCCAGGCATTGGCCAGCCCCCACTTACCACAGCATCAAGTGTATAAAGTACACTTTGTGAGAAAGTCTTACCTGTGAGTAGACAGCCTCAAAGCACACCATAGGGTGCACAGAGAAGCATCTTCAGAGTCCAGCCATCCAGGGAGACAAAGCCCACTGCTGTCATGGTCCAAGGGGAACCAGTTACTACTAGAGCTAGCAGTAGACTTTGTAGTCATTTGCTTGGTGCTTGTTTTCCAAACTTGTCAAATGCAGAGGTTATGGGTTCACATAGATGTACATCCAGGTTTCAAAAAAAGGTCTTGGAGGCCACTTAAAAATATCTGACATAGTCACAGTCTCTGCCAGGAGATCCCAAAAGGGCAGATCACTAAGCTGTGAGAGTGAAGCCCCAGTTGCAGTGGATATCCCAGCAAGTTGGTAACATAGAACATCTCTTGAGAAAAATTATAGGCAGTGAACAAAATTAGCCTTAGAGAAAGACCATTTAGTCTTCAATAGTCAAAGTCATAGGGGTGGGGCTTCCCAAGCCTTTGGAGCACACACCTCAGCACAGCTTGCTGGAGTACTAGACAAGAAGCTACAGGATTTATTTTGTCACTTTTCACTCTCAATTTCAACCCTATTCATCCCTTTTAAAACAGAAATCTTTGCTCTGTACCATTGTATGTTGGAAATTTTAAAATTTCCTTTTAAAGTTTTACTTGCAATTAAGATTTCATTTCAAGTCTTGAATATAGACCAAATGAATGTCAAATGAGATGGACATGATATTTGCCAGAATAGTAGTGAAATTATGGGTGGCATGGAGTACATGTTTAAAATGTGGGGCAAACACATATAAATAGTTAAACTACAGAGCCAAAGCACAAGGCTGTGTGAGAATTGAAAAGTTACAAGAAGTTTAGATTAGTGAAGCATGCTAATGCTTTGCAGAAGGAAGACAATCGAGCATTGAGGCAGATGCTTGCCAGAACTGCTTTCCTCCGGCTTTTTTTCTCTCTGACATTGATTTTGTCATTGACATTGACATTTAATTTTTATTTTCCTCCTGAGAATTGAACTCAGGACCTTGCTCTTGCCAGGTAGATGTTGTGCTGCTGAGACATATCACTGTCTTACATTGATCGGCCCTTACATTGACATTCTAAATAAAAACCAAAGAGTTCTTGGGTTGGCTTTTTTTTTTCTGCCTGGAATCTTGTAAATGGTGTGGGATGTTGGGCACTCTGGGTTGAACATAGCCCTGCTGGGTCTCTCGGTGACTGAACTAAGTCTCCACTCTGTGTACTCATTATCATCCTCTACATCACATGTGGTCACTCACCACAACATGAGTTGTTAATGTTTAAATAAATAAATAAAACCCACAGAAGGCTTGTGTATTCAAAGGGGGTAATTGTGGAAAGTGATTGGATTTTAGGAATGCTATGGTAATCAGTGCTCTTTAATCAATTTATAACTAAATGTATTAGGAAGTGAGATCTGTACAAAGTAGGATGGTTACTGGTATACTCCTGTCCTTGGTTCTTTTGTTTGAGCTCTGCACGTTTAGTATACACTACTATAGGTTCATTCATTATGTCCTAAATATGCCATTTCTGCCTTGGAATAAACCAAACAAGAACCGGATTCTTTGAAACTAAGAGCTGAAATAAACCTATTTTAAATTGCAGATATCAGATATTTTGCCTCAGTGATGGAAAAGTTGCTCGTACAAACATTAAGTTCATACAGAACTAGATAAGAATTCTCCAAGAAAAAAGACTTAGTTTGTCTCACACCGTGACCTACACATGCTACAAGAGCAACGATGGAGGATCCAGGACAGCACAGAAAAACATATTATTTTAGCGTCTTTCTAGCGTATTAGGACATTATTATCTGTGCTAACTGTATAACAATGTCCGTTCAAGGTGAATATATTTAAATGCACAGAAAAGCTTATCTAGAGCTCCTGTAATTCTCCTGAGCCGTATTACAAAACAGTACTAAAAGAAATGTGAAAGACAATAAACTCAATCTGATGATTCATTCACTAAAGGAATGAGTAATAAGTTTTCAAACAGATTATTTTAGGTTGCTCATGAAAATCGATCTCATTAATTTGTCATGTGGCTTGTCCAAGTTGCTCCCACTGTAACAATGATGGTAATGTTGTATATAAAATGATCACCATGGACTAATTTAGCAAAATGCCAAGTGCATGTGCTATTTTGGAGTTTGTTTGTTTGTTTTAACATGGAGATTGATTGGCTGATCCCAACAGCATATTGAGATATGCTAAGTATTTCCTTCTACGTGAGAAATATCACTTCAATGAACAATATACCTGTACTTTTAAACAATTCTTATTATCCAAACTTTCTTTTAAAATTATTATTGTATTAATCCATTTCTGTTTTAGCATACGTGGCTGCGAGGTAGGGAGGGAGGGATGGAGACAGACACAGAGACACAGAGACAGAAATACAAAAAGCGAGGGAGGGAGGGAGAGAGAGAGAGAGAGAGGAGAAAATAAAGAGAAGGGAGAGGGAAAGAGACAAAGACCAAGTTGTTCTTTACCTTTTTTGCTTAATTAAGCATTCATCCTAATGATGTGGCTTCAGGATAATGTATAGTGCTCTCGCTCTGGCAATCCACTTAGCCCTCCAGTCTTCCATCATTTTCTTGAAGATCCCTCACACCCTCTCAAAAACACTTGTAGAGAAAGACCACCTCCAGATGAAACTGTCTTTGTTAAAATCAGATGATAAATTAAGCTCTTTAACACAGCTTGATTACCAGTGGGGGTTAACCAAATTTCAGCTGAATTAATTACCTAATGTATTTTAGAGTAGGAAGACATTTATAATCAATGAACCTTCCTTTAATTTCTGGTTTTTATCCATCTGTTTTTATAGTGAGTAATGTTGAAAAAAACAGGAGAGCAAACAAAAATAACTTTAAAGCAAAATTTAAGTGTTGAATGGTTATTAAAACATTTCAGATGTTATATGTTTCGAAGTTTGAATGTGTGAGGAAGGAAAACATTTTTGAAGTAGTGCACTAGTTAGATAAGCTGGGTGGAATACGTTTTCCATCTCAAATAATATATTGCATGGTGCTCCTGAAGAGCCTCATATGACTAAGGCAAATGTGTTACACGAATAGAAATAATTCAGTACATAATCTCCTCTCTCAAAGGTTTTAAAATTAACTAAGAAACAACTGTACAGCAAAAAAAAAAAGCAAAAGTATTTAAAAGTACTTAAAACACACACAACCTGCATGATTTCTAATAAGAGACTAAATGCACAGGAAGAGAACAGGATCCTACAGAAGACACAGGGTTCACTGAGGTGTAAATAACTTCTTGGGGGCCACTGAGTGTCAGTCTCACTATCTCTCTCTGCTACTCTGCTCTTTGTCACTGTTCCTGGAGAAAGACAACACCTAGGAGGAATAGTTTGTGTTGGTTCACTATTTCAGAAGTGTCAGTCCATGATCCTTCTGATAAATTACTTTTGGACCTATAGCGAGGAAGGACCGTCATGATAAAAGACAATGGTACAAAGCTCCTTACCTCTTACAGCCCAGAGGGCAGAGATAAGGGGACAAGTGCTACCCAGGACAGAGTCAGGGACCAGACACAGTCCTTAAGGTAATCCCTCCCTGATCTGTTTCCTTTAACTAGGCCCTACTTCCTATTTGAAGTCCCTCCCAGTAATGCCATCCAATTATGATCTCATCAGATGTTAATTCACATGTAAATTCATAAGGATTCAATAATGTTCTAAAACATTCAGAGGTGGGAAATTCTAAATATGTGAGCTTTCAGGAACCTTTGAATTTGCCCAAGTTTTTGTCTGGTCTATGATACACAGAGTGCAGAGGAATGGTCTTGGGCCACATATAAAATATATTGGGTTTATATAGTAACAAAACATTCATTTATGTTTTTATTGAATTTTTTTCTTGTATTATTATGAACAGAAATGTTTTGGTACATTATTGTGCTTCCTTTTGTACAGCTGCTAAAAGCTAATTTAGCTTATTTAACTTACATAATTCATAATTATTTTATAAAAATGCATTAAGCCTAAGTTGAATAATTGAATACAAATCTTACATGTCTGCTCAATAATAATAAATGGTTGCCTACACATGTGGATGAAGGTTAAAATAGTATCATCTATTATTGGTAATCACTGCATTTTTCTTACTAAGTCTCTCAAACGCATATCACATTGAAACGCAGGTTTCAATTCAATGGACCATGACCATTCCAAGAGGTGCAGTTAAGAGTGTTTCCTGGTCACTTACACAGTCAAAGTCTGGAACCATGAAAATGTAGCTAAAAATCACATAATAATCAGGGGAAAGAAGAAATGAAAGATGCAAAAAGACACACACACAATATAGATAACTATATTACGAATCTCTGTTAATCAAAAAGAACTGTTTGTAATTTCATTGTTCAGTTGTGTGATAATTTTTTTCATCCCTATGCCTTGTAATCTGAGCAACTACTTTGAAGATA
Organism: Dolichotis patagonum; assembly: GCA_004027295.1. Taxonomy (NCBI): domain Eukaryota; kingdom Metazoa; phylum Chordata; class Mammalia; order Rodentia; family Caviidae; genus Dolichotis; species Dolichotis patagonum. The sequence goes on along the minus strand of PVJX010007145.1, from coordinate 45,070 downwards.
ACAGTACACAATGTTTTAACCAGTGTTAATCTTCTATTATTTTGTTTTGAAGTTTTATATCATTGTTTTTATTCCTTTTCCATTTTAAAATAAAAAATATCACATAATACTCTTCAAAGTTGGTGGTCTCATAAACCTACACAAGCAGCTGTTGAAGCCAGATTGAACACACCTGATCTAAACATAAAAGTGAGGCACTCTTAATACTGAAAAAAGTGGATTCCTCTCTTACAATAAATCCAGCAATCAAAGTAGCTTCCTCTCTTACAATAAATCCAACAGGCAGATGCTAAATCGCATAGTTGTTTAAGTAATTACAGGTTTATTTGGATTAATTTTGCACCTATGGAACTCCTTTTTTCCATTTCATCAGAGTGTGGAGATTATAGATATAAAATTAAAAAACTGATTATGATCGTAGCACTCAGGAAGACCTGCAAAGTAGAATACATTCAAAAATTGTTTACATACTTTATGAACTTTTTCAGATTCTTTTTTGTTTGGAGAGAGAGAGAGCAAAAGAGAGAAAGAAGAGAGGGAAAGAGGGGGAGGGAGCTCTGTGGGAACTCTGTGGTATTTATGACTTATTAAAGGTGGTTCTGCTTGCGAGCCTTCTTATGGCTGAATGGTGTTTGTGTACAGTTCTTCCCAACATAAAACGTGGCAGTTAAGGCCTGAGCATGTAGCGGTAGTAAAGCTTTTGCCTAACAGGCATAAGGCCTTGAGTTTGATCCCAGTCAACCTATCCTCACCAAAATAACAAAAAAATAAAAACATGCTGAAATGTGAGTTCATTTGGGTTAACACTACTCATTTTCTTTTGGTTGTAGCAAAGGACCGCCCAGATCTTGCTAGCTGTGAGCTGAAGGCAGTCCTAAACTTCTACAGGATACTTCTGTTCTTTGAGCATTTCTAGAGGCTGCTGGCTGATACCTGCTAAGTGAGCTTCTCCAAAACAGCCCCTGACTTTATTTAACCAAAGAGGAGGACTTGAGAAAAATAGGCAAGTGGCATAGAGTCTCCTGGAACATTCTATAATAAAGAGACAGCTATTCCACTGCCCTATTCCACTGCGGATGAAGGCATAAATCCTGCTCTCACTCAAGAGAAGATTATTCAATATTTAGACAAACACCTTTTAATCTGTTTATTGGTCACTTATATAACTCCTTTGGAAAAAACTATATTCAACTCTTTCATGCATTTTACAGTTTCATTTTTTTCTTTGGTTATCAAGCCTCAGGATATTTTTATATACTCTAATTAAACTTCTCAGATACACTGCTGAGAATATTTAGTATGTCTTTTGACTCTTTTGACAATAGTCTTTTCATTTTAATACTGATGGATTCAAATATATCTTCCTTTTCCCCTATTGTTTTTCATAATTTTGTTGTCATTACCAAATAGTCTCTTTTTCAAGATGATTTTATGGTTTTGACTCATATTTACAATAGAGTCAATTTGAGATACTGAAGTAAAATAGTTTCAAATTCATTCTTTTGCATGTGGAAATCAGCTAAGCATCAGTTTTTTGGAAAAGTTATTTCCCCCATTGAATGGCGTGTCCATTATTGTCAAAAATTAATTGTCTTAGGTGGATGGGTTTGTTTCTGAACTTTCATTCTTATTCTCTTGTCCTATATGTCTACCCTGTGTAATTTGTCCTGCTGTGAGTACTTTACAGCTCTGATTACTGTGGCTATGCAATACCTTTTTGAAGAAGGAAGTATTAGAACTTCAATATTTTTTCAAGATTGGTTTACCATTGAGGCCATTTTTAAGAAGCATGAATCTTTAGTTGTTATAAAAATGTTTTTCAGGAATTTCACAGGGTTTGCATTGAATCTGTAGATCATTTTGAGTAGTTTGGCATTTCATTCACTTCAAATCTTCCTAAACATGAAGACTAGATATCTTTCCACTTATGTAAATATTTTTTTTAAACAGTGCCAAAGAGTTTGTTTGAAAAGTGAGGAGCATAAAGGCAAGGAAAACATGGTCTCTGTAGAGTGACTGTGGGCTGGCAAAAAAGAGAAAAAGCAAAAATCAAAGTACACTGTGGTTTGGGAGATACAGAAAGGCTATTGAGAAGAGTCAAGAAGACTCCATTTTTGTATATCTCTGAGTTCTTTCACCAAGTTTTTAAAATGAAAATTTTTATCTCCTTAGATCAATTTCTCCAAGATATTTTACTCTTTTAGATTTCATCATGTAATTGCTTTATTATTTCCTTTTAAGATTGTCTACTGCTAAAATTAACAGTGCCATAAACTATTAACTAGTATACTGTAAATGTATGTTTTACAAAATAAGTAGCTTTTCAATTAAAATATTAAAAATAAGTAATATAAAGTAAAAAAAGTTTAGTGCTAAGATATTATGATTTTATTGAGTTTTGAGTTTACCTTGAACCTTGTAAGTTGCTAAATTAATTTCTTAGCTTTTCTTTTTTTATCTTCTGAATTTTTTGGACTTTTCTACATTTGTGAATAGAAATAACTATATTTTTTAGATAGTCATTATTTGTATTGTTTAATTAATCTGTTTAGAACTTGCAGTGAGTATTAAACAGCAGTGGTAAAATGGATTCTTGTTACTTACTTATTAAATTTAATTCCACTTTATTTATTTTGTCTGAGAAATTTACACCGACCTTCACTCAGAATCTCTCTTTTGAATGTCTGATCCATTGCAGAAGCCTTTTTAAAGTCATGTAGTTAACTGAGAATTTTGACATTTGAGTTTTGTTCTTGCTTTTATGATAACATCTGATAGCAAGCAGGTCGTAGCGAGCAAGGTCCACCAGCCAGAACACAGATGCTTGAGTGAAATTCCAATATAACAGCCTCTTAACACCATCTCTCAGCCTTGTAACTGTCTTAGATCTTTACATATATTGTGTGCTTATGTCAATTTATTTGAGATCTAAACTCTATAAAGTTTGCCTTTAAATGTCAACTCCTTAGGCTGCAATTTAACTAGTGTCTTCTTCAACATTCAATAACAAAATCTGAATTTATCAATTCTGGGAAAGTGACTTATTTATTTCCTCTCTTCAGTGTTTAAATTAATGCTTTCTATGTCTTTTACTGGTTTTTTCACTATAGGCTAAACACGTTATTTTCAGGCAAAATAGACACAAAAGTAATCTGAAACTATCTCCTCATTCTTCCCTTTCATTTTTAGGGCTTGTTCTGAAGAAATATCTATGGTCACTATTGCCATTTTTACTTTATGTTTATTGCTGCATAAACCACTGAGGACTAGTCATCCAAACTGCTTTGTCAAAAAGTAATCAGAGCTTTCCTTTACATCTCTTTTTGATTTTGACCTGTTTGGAGCATTTAGAATTTAATTTATATACTCTCAACTTGTTTATGTTTGAAGCATGATACAAAAGGAGAATAAAATAGAAAAATATATGGGTGAAATAAAAACATTATTTCAAAGGAAATAAAGTAGCAGTACATTAGGATTAGAGGAATGATGGGTTTAAAAGTCTTAGCTTTCAAGAGCATCAGTATACAGTCATGATCATAGGGTTAGCAAATGGACAATGGACTAGAGATTAGTATTCCAAAAACTTTCCAGCATGATATCACAGGATGAGACATTATGCATGTTTAAATATTATATATACTATGATGCAAATGTCCTGTGTTTGGCTATAGATGCATCGGTGCTTTGCACAAAGAGTTAATTTTCTTCAAGAATTTTAATTTTTTCCTGTAGTTTTATAGACTATGATTTCGACAGTCTGTTGCATTTGGATGGTGTTTTAATTATTTGAAATCCTATTTTTAACTCTAGAGACAGTTGTGCTATTTTTGTAAACAGTCAAGATCCATGAATCTTGCACTCTGCCCAAGCTGGTAAGGTGTAATTGACAGGAACCCCAGGGTAACTCTGAGATCATGTCTGAGTCCATAGCTGTTCCAGGGAAAATGAAAATAAAGATGAGGTAATACAATTTTATTAGTTTTCCCATGAAGAATACAATCCCTATCAGAATTCTTACCAAGTGTTCCAAGTTTTCAAAAGTAGCTGTGGAAAATAATGCAGAATATTTCATTAATTTTTCATTACTTAAAAATGACCTTCATATAAGAGGTCTATGGAACTGGTGTTTATTTATGTTCTTTTATCTGTTTAATCATGTATTTATAATTCCAGCTAATGAAAATGGAAAAAGTTATCATAGAATGATATTTGATAATAAGAATATCACTTAGACAGACATTAAATTTCTTATGTTTCCATGACATTGAATGTCATCTTGCCAATGCTCTTCAATGTAGGAGATGCCAAAATCTCTCAGGGGGCAACTGACACCAAGCAATAAAAGTAGTTTGTTTTTATTTCTCTAAAATTACCTGTCCTTTTTTTTTTTTTACTTTCCAGGTGGTGTCAACTTATAAATTTAATCCAGTTGTTAGGAAGGAGTGTAAATTTTATTCTAACTTAGAATTGTATTGCTCTGGGAGACAGAAGCATTCATTGGATACTGCAGTAACATTATTGACTCTTTCACTTTTACACTGATTTCTCTACAGAATATCAGGACACCCAGTACTGCTGAAAGTATCTTACATTTCTGCATATTTTGGGAGTAGAGGCTCTTAATAATTTTGTTATAAACAACTTTTCAAGGATAGTTTCAATCCCTTGAAAGATGAAACATGTGATAACATTATTGTTCAGTTCACATTGCTTTCTTCTTTCTTTTCTTTCTCTCTGTTTGTTTCTTCCTTTCTATCTTTTCTTTTTTCCCTATCTCTTTTTCTTTTTTTCTGCCTTCCTTCCTTTCTCTCTCTTGCCCTCTCCTTCTTTGCTTTCATGCTTTCTTTCTTTTATGCTCCCTCTTTTACCTCATCCCTCTGTTCCTTCTTCTTGTTTGAAACCGGGTCCTGCTATGTCACCCAAACTAACCTTGAATTCATCACACTTCTCCCTCAGCAGTGCTACACATATAGGCCACCTGGTTTTGGACGTGTTTTCTTCATACTCAGTATAATACTGATAATCACTGTATCATTCAAATTTTTGAGGTGGAAAAATGACTTAAAGGAGAAAAAATTTAATTTGGATCATGGCTTCATAGACTTCAGTCCATGATTGCTTGGTTCCATGGCATTGGATCTCAGAAGAAGAAGAATGTTATAGCAGTGGGAGTGTGTGGCAGAGGAGACGGGTCCTGAAGTAGAAGTCAGCAAGGAGGGAGAGAGAGAGAGAGAGAGAGAGAGAGAGAGACAGAGAGAGAGATAGAAAGAGAGAGAGAGACAGAGACAGAGACAGAGACAGAGAGAGAGATAGAAAGAGAGAGAGAGACAGAGACAGAGACAGAGACAGAGAGAGAGAGAGAGCACAAATCAAGTGGTCAGGGTTGTTCAGGGAGAAACTTACACCCTTTATAAGCAAGACTTCAGTGACTTGCTTTCTCCAACTGGGCTCCTCTTCTTTAAGTTTCCACAGCCTTCCAATAGTACCTCCAGCTGGGATGATACATTCAACACCAGCAACTGCACAAACATTCTATAAATAGGCACTGTAGGGCAAAGGTCAGCCCAGTGTACTGAGCATTATAAAAATTTTGGATACCCTAAGGTAAAATTTTATAACCCACTGCATCTAGGTTATTTTCTTTAGTAAAAGAAAGATGATTTATCATCTTAAAACCAGAGTACCACTGAATAAAATACTGACATCCTCAGAAGAGATATAAAATGACCAGAATTATTTTGCTTCTTTTGTTGTTATTCTCAATATTATTTCATTTGTAAACTAAGTGGCATATCCCTTAACGTAAGATAATTTACCTTCAAAACACTGTACTGAATTAGCTATTTAGTTTTACTTCAATACCTTACATATTCACAGACTAAATCATTTGTAAATTACAAAAATGGAGCTCCTCTCACTTTTGTCATACATCTAACTAATTCTACACATACAGGTCAACAGATCTGCCTATGTTTAGTATATTACTTCAGAAATAATTTAGTCTCATACACGTGTAAATTTTTAAAATTATACTTTATTTTATACTTAATTCTTCACATCTTTTTCTATTAAACTACAGGTAAGTAGATAGATATTTGAAAAAAATATTTATTTTGGAAAGTACTAACATATTTTGAAGACGTGAGTAAAGAGAAGTGTTGCTTGTGTGTGTGTAGATTGGTATATGTATTTCATCTGTATACTCAATGTCCAGAAAATGGACTCTCACTAACATTAGAACTTATATGAAATTATCATACAAGTGTTTTCCTTACTTTTAGGTAGGTAGGTGGCATTGGGCATGAGTCTAGAGAAAGAATGCAGTTTCATGTCTGGTAAGAGTCTTAGGTCTCTTTGTGTCACAAGGACAATCACTTCCTGAAGCAAATCAACTACAACGGTGTACCATTGCAGGCTAGAGTCATTTAGCCTTTAATCCTAAGGGAGACAGATGTGGCCCAGCAAAGTTTATATGATTAGAACAAAGGCATTGTGAAAAATAAAGATGGCTTCAATAGGTCATTCAAATCTTTTGTGTCTATTTGGTAAAACAAAGTGTAGAATTATAGGTTACTGCAAAGTGATTATACTGTTATGTTTTTGCCTTTATACTATTGTGATGTTTCTACAACTACTCAATTTTCAAACCTCTGACTAATAATCCAGGTTTAAAATTTTCCTTGTAGTCAATTTAAAAAATGAGGAGACTGAATCAAATAATATTGAAATAATTTTTTTCTATTTCCAGTCTTTTTCATAAAATCTGGTGTCAAGTGACAAAGTTTAGTTTTAAACCTTCCTATATGACGGATTATTGCTGTTTTTTAAACTTTTCCTAGTAGCAATGGGAACTGAGCAGAGACTGAAAATTCTTGGAATTTGCTGGCAACTGTTCCCCATGGGTTTTTCATAGATATAGATATAGATATAGATATAGATATAGATATAGATATAGATATAGATATAGATATAGATATAGATATAGATATAGATATAGATAGATATAGACCACTGCAGTGCAGAGGAAGGCACTGTGCAGAGGAAATCACAAAGCTCCACCCTGGCTTGCGCTGCTGGGTGGTCCAGGTGCCTCTGCCACCCCATTGTCACCGCTGCAGCATGGAAGAAGGCGCCATGTGAAGAAAGCAGCTGAGCTCCATCCCGGCTCATGGCACTGGGTGGGCCTGAGCGCCTCAGCACCTCAGGGCGCTCCTGGCTTCTACCATGTGGAGGAAGAACACCAAGCTCCTCCCTGGCTCCTGCCACTGGGCATGTCTGCAACATCCCCCCCCACCCCGAGCCACCACTGCAGCATGGAGGAAGGCAGCACTTGGAGTAAGTAGCCTAGCTTCACCCTTGCTCCTGCTGCTGGGTGTGCCTGCCCGCCTCTGGGCCCCCTACCACTGCAACACGGAAGAAATCACTGAGCTCCGCCCCAGCTCATGGCACTGGGTGTGCCTGCATGCCTCAGGACCTCCCCAACACTGCTACCCAAAAGGAAGATCACCGAACTCTGCCCTGGCTCAGGGAGCTGATCCGGGCCTGCCCATGTCAGCGCCCTCCCACTGCCTCCACACAGAGGATGACCTCTTTGCTCGTTCCCGGCTCAGTCCCTTGAGCTGTGCCTGCAACCCAGCATGCTCCTCCTGTGTGCTGACCTGGAGGACTGTCGCACCCACAGTGGCTCAACCTGCTGCCCTCGCCTACTCTCTCCATCTCTTAGACCAAGCACTTCTGTGAACATTTGGTTCCAACTCTCCCTCCAAGAACATTGAACTGTGGTGGATTGACAGTGCTGGTGTGATGGGAGACTTGGTGGTCCCTAGCCCAGACAGAACACCCCAGTAGGTTCCTGTCACTATGTACCCAACAACAGGGTGGACATCAACCACAGAGTAGGACCCTAGGAGGTGCACTGCTGACAGCTGTGACTATTGGGACTAAATAAACAGATATTGGTCCAGAAGGTGAAAATGACAAAACAAAAAACCAAAATGTAATCTCAAACATCTAGTCCATCAGATGTAAGAACAGGTGACAGATAAATGGAAGACTTTAAAAGTCATACACTAAAAATCTCTGAAAAGATAGCAAGTGAAGTAAAGAAACAAATCCATGAGGTTACTGAGTAAATCAAATTAGAAGTAATGTCTTACATAAAGACAGAAGTAACAACCTTAGTAAAGGATACTCAACATAGCTAGGGAAGAAATAGATAAAAAATTACAGGACCATGGGAAATTGATTGAAGCCTTGAATGAGCAAGGTAGGAAACAAGCACAATCCATGAAACAGTTTTAAAGAGATATCCAAGAAACAAAAAATTCTATTGAAAGCTGGCAAAACCATTTAAATGAATCTAAGTATAGAATTTCAGACTTTGAGGATAGGATTGCAGATAGCGACCCTGAAAAGACAGAACTTATAAAAACAACAAAGCAGCATGAAATGACAATCCAATAGCTTCAAGATGATGCCAAGAGAAACAATGTAAGGCTAATAAGCATCAGTGAAGAGGCACAAGGCAAGGACTTAACTAAGCTATTCACAGAAGTAATAACAGAGAATTTCCCAAACATGGGAAAAAAATCTACATACAAATAAGTGAGGTATATAGAATGCCAAACACTCATAACCAACATAAATCTACACCCAGACATGAAATAATTAAGATCCCAGATGTACAGCACAAAAACAGAATACTAAAAGCCATTAGAGAAAAGACTCAAATCACCTATCAAGGAAAGCCTATTAGGATCACAGCAGACTTCTCAGCACAAACCTTCAAGTTAAGACGACCTTGGAGTGAAGTATTTCAAGCCCTAAAAGAGAACAACTTTCAACCCAGACTTATGTACCCAGCAAAACTGTCTTTCAAATTTAATGGAGAAACAAGATACTTCTGTGACAAGGAACAACTGAAGACATTCATACCTACCAAACCAACCCTAAAAGGAGTATTGAAAGACATACTAGAAAAAGATAAAAATGACCACAATCTCCAGAGTAACAGAAAGAAACCACCAGCCTGGATAAGAAATTAAACAAAGGAGGAAAGTGGGTAACCAACAACAGGAACATAGTAAGGCAAAGTCAAGTCAATACATATCAGTGATAACCATAAATGTAAATGGGCTCAATTCACCTGTCAAAGAAGCAGGTTGACAGAATGGATCAAGAAACAGGACCCCACAATATACTGTATCCGAGAAACACATCTGGCTCAAAAAGCAACTCATAGACTCATAAAGCTCATAGACTCATAAAATTCATAAAAGATGGAAAACTGTATTCCATACAACAGGAACCCAAAAAAAAGCAGGAGTAGCTATTCTGTTTGCAGGCAAAGTGAACTTCAAATCTAAAATGATTAAAAGAGATAAAGAAGGCCACTACATACTTGTAAGTGGAAAACTACAAGAGGAAGAACTAATAATTATAATATATATGCACCAAATATAGGAGCACTCAACTGTACAAGACAAATACTATTGGACATGAAAAACCAAGTGCACAAGAGCACAATTGTAATAGGAGACCTTAACACCCCACTGTCACAAAGAGATAGATCAACTAGACAAAAAAATCAGCAAAGAAATAACAGAACTGAATCACACCTATGAAGAAATGCACTTAGTGGATGTTTACAGAGTGTTAGATCCAACCACATGAGAACATACATTCTTCTCAGCTGCACATGGGACATTCTCCAAAATAGACCATATATTAACTCATAAAGCATTCTTAAGTAAATGCAAAGGGAATAAAATTATCCCATGCATAATATCTGATCATAGTGCACTAAAATTGGAAATCAATGGCAAAATTCCCCCTGCAAAACCTGCATAAATACATGGAAATTAAATAAAACCTTCTGAACAACCAGTGGGTTACAGATGAAATTAAAGAAGAAATAAAACAATACCTCCAATATAATGAAAATGCAGACACAACATACCTTAACCTATGGGATGCAATGAAAGTAGTCCTAAGAGGAAAATATATAGGAATAAAAAGTCACATCAAGAAAATGGAATGAGCACAAATAAATAACCTAATGCTACATCTCAAGCTCCTAGAAAAGGAAGAGCAAGTCAAACCCAAAGCTTATAAAAGAGAGAAAATTGTTAAGATTAGAGCAGAAATTAATGCAATTGAAACAAAAAAGTATAAAAATTAATGAATAAAAGAGCAGGTTTTTTGAGAGAATAAACAAAATTGATAAACCTCTAGCCAACCTTATCAAGAAAAAAAGAAAGAAAGAAACCCAAATTCATACAATAAGGACTGAAAAGAGACAAATTAATACAGAACCAATGGAAATTCTAAAGATCATGAACAGCTACTTTGAAAATCTCCAGTCACATAGGGTGGAAAACACAAAGGAAATGGAAAGATTTCTAGAAACAAATTAACTACCAAAGGTCAATCAAGAAGGTATAACAATTTTGAATAACTGAGTATCAGCTACTGAAATAAAAAATGTGATTTAAAACTTACCAACAACGAAAAGCCCAGGTGCTGATGGATTCACAACTGGATTCTACAAGAAATTTAGAGAAAATTTAATGCAAACACTCCTTAACCTCTTCAATGAAATTGAAAGAAAAACAGTCCTTCCTAAATGATTCTTGGAGGCAAGTATTATCCTGATACCAAAACCAGAGAAAGACCCAACCAAAAAGGAGTATTATAGACCAATCTCATTAATGAACATTTACACAGAGATTCTCAATAAAATACTGGCAAATAGAGTGCAGCAAATCATCAAGATTATACACAATGAGCAAGTGGGATTTCTTCCAGAAATGCAGGGATGGTTTAACATGTGCAAGTCAATAAATGTCATATACCACATCAACAGAACCAAAAATAAAAATCACATGATCATCTCAATAGACTCAGGATAAAGCTTTTGATAAAGTCCAACACCCATTCATGATAAAAACCCTAGGAAAACTTGGAATAGACGGTATGCACCTCAATCTCATAAAGACCATTCATGCCAATCCAACAGACACCATAATACTAAATGGACAAAAACTGAAAGTCTCTACTCTAAAATCAGGAACAAGACAAGCATGTCCACTATTACCATGCCTATTCAATATATTTCTAGAAATATTAGCCAGAGCAATCAGACAAGAGGGAGAAATAAAAGGCATGAAAAGAGGAAAAGAAGTTAAATTATCATTATCTGTAGATGACATGAACCTTTACATAGAAGGCCCCCAAAACTCAATTAAAATACTACTAGAGGTATCAAACAAATTCAGCAGTGTAGCTGAATACAAAGTCAACACTCAAAACATCAATATTATTCCTGTATACAAACAATTAACTCACTGAGAGAGAAATTATGGAAATATCACCTTTCACAATAGTGTCTAATAAAATGAGATACTTAGGAATCAACCTAACCAAGAATGTAAAATGCTTAAAATTATACTACCCTAAAAAAGGAGATTGAAGAGGATATTTGAAAATGGAACGATATCCCTTTCTCTTGGTTAGGAGGAACCAACATTGTGAAAATGGCCATACTCTTAAAACTGTTATACAGAGTCAATGCAATCCCAATCAAAATAACATGAACATACCTTACAGTTCTAGAAAAAATGTTCCTAAAATTCATCTGGAAGCAGAACAAACCTAGAACAGCAAGGGCAATTCTGGGCACCAAAGGCAGGACAGGAGGCATCTCAATCCCTGATTTGAAACTATACTACAAAACCACAGTAATAAAATCAGCATAGTACTGGCAAAGAAATAGACTTCAGAATCAATGGAACAGATTAGAAGGTTCAAACACTACCACAAAGACACTCAGAACCTTATAATTGGCAAGGGGACTAAATGTGTTCACTGGAAAAAAGCCTCTTTAATAAATGGTGTTGGAAAAATTGGCTCACCACATGACGAAGACTGAAAATAGACCTATGCCTATCACCATATACTAAACTAAAGTCAAAATGAATCAAGGATCTAAATATTAAAACAGAAACACTAAATCTACTGGAAGACAAAGTAGGTAAAAACCTTGGAGACATAGGGGTAGAGAGAGAATTCATGAATAAAAGGCAAACCGCATGGGAAATACTTCAAAGACTCAACAACTGGGATCTCATATTACTAAAAAGTTTTGCACTTCAAAAGAAATCACCAACAACATGAAAAGAAAACCTATAGAATGGGAAAGAATCTTAGCCAACAATCCCTCAGACAAAGGACTTATGTCAGAACATATAAAGAACTGAAAAACATCAAGCCCCCCAAATTCAAAGACCCTCTCCAAAAATAGGCATTAGAGATGAATACACAGTTCTCAGATGAAGATATACAAATGGCAAATAAATATATGAAGAAATGTTCACCATCACTGGTCATTGGAGAAATGTAAATTAAAATGGCATTGAGATTTCATCTCACCCAGAATGAATGGCTTCCATCAAGAAATCAACTGACAACTAATGTTGGTGAGGTTGTGGGGAAAAAGGAACACTGCTCCACTGTTAGTGGGAGTGCAGACTTGTGTAACCACTGTGGAAATCAGTATGGAGATTTCTCAAAAAATCAGAATTGGAAGTTCCATTCAATCCAGCGATACCCCTCCTGGGCATTTTCCCCCCAAAATTGAAAACATCAGTTCACAGAGATATCTGTGCACCTATGTTCATAGCAGCACAATTTGTGATTAAATTTTGGAAACAACCAAAATGCCCATCAAGCATGGTGGATGAAAAAAATGTGGTATTTTATACAATAGAATACTGCTCAGCCATAAAAATGATGATCTTGTGGCCTTTATTGGTAAATGGAGGCAACTTGATAATATTCTCATTAGTTAAATAAACAAGACTCACATGTGTATATAAAACATTGTTTGTCTAGAGTAAACAATAATAAAAACTGATGCCAAACTGGGATCCAAAGAGTATGATAGATACTGTGAAAGTGAAAGGGAAGGAAAGTGATCTAAAGAGTATAATGTTATGTATAGTGTGTAAAATAGATGACCATATTACTGAATTTCTTTTGGAACGTTGAACAGAAGGATTTGTGTTGTCAATGTTTGAGTGTCTAGTCACTATTCATGCTTTGATTTTGTGACTTTGGCAACTATTTTTTTAAGACGACAATGAGTAATGTATCAACTAGTGATTCTATGATGAGAATTTTTTTAAAATTCGGTATTGTTCTATCCTCCTTTTTTGCCTTTCTATTTTCCTTTATTTCTTTAAAAAATAGAAAAATATGCACTGTAACAGCCATTGTTAAACTTCTTTCATTCTATTTTGAAAACCTATATTGTTATTGTTTTGTGTTTGCTGTTGTTGTTTATGACTTTTGCTTTTTGTTCTTCTTTTCTGACTCTTCTCTTTTTTAAATAAAAGAGTGAAATAATGAAAGGGGGAGGAAAGTACTCTAAAGGATATAATTGTATATATGCTTAAGTGTGTAATATAGATATCCATACTACTTTTTGTTGGTTTATTGAACAGAATGGTTTGTACTGTCATTGTTTGACTTTCTATCCACTTTTTATACTTTGATTTTGCAACTTAAACAACTATTTCTAAGATGACAATATGTAATTTATCAACTAGTGTTCTTTTTTTAATGTCTATAATATTTCTACTCCTTTTTTCTGTTTTGTTTTTATTATCTAAATAAAAAAAGATATAGATATCGGTTATCAAAACATGTCTAAATATGAAAATGACATATAGACATATTTTGATAATATCCATTCCCTCTACTTCTCTCCCTTATATACTCCATCCCCTTGTTTTTGACTAAGTCTTCCTTTTACTTTCATGGAGTCTTTTTTTTCCCTATTTGTTGTTCTAGATTCTGCCTTTTAGGGAGAAACATGATGATTGCCTTTCTGAGTCTGGCTTCTTTTTAACATGATGACCTTCAGTTATGTAAAGTTTCCTACAAATGACATAATTGTATTCCTGTTTATGGCATAATACTATATTGTGTATATGTACCACATTTTAAAAATTCATTCACCCTTTGATGGGCATTTAGGTTGCTTACATACCATCCTTGACTCTTATAAGTTGTGCTGCAATAAACAGATGTGCAGATATCTGTATAATGTGTTGGATATAATTCCTTTGAGTGTGTGTACCAAGCAGTGGCATAGCTGGATCACATGGCAGTTCTTATTAGAGAAAGAGAAGAAGATCAGAGAGAAGATAAAACTTTGTGCTTTCACCTTTTATGGCATGATGATATAAGTCATGTCACTGAACAAATCTATGTCTGAAACTAGAAATTCAGACTGATATGATTTTGGAAGGAAAGGAAAACCATTTTTCTTGTTTGGTCAACTGGCAAGAAAACATAGTTGATAACTCATCTGAGGTTTAAGTCTATATGTTATTGGTTATGAAGAAGTGAACTTTTTTATATTTTTGCAGTCATGGTTCACCATTGAACACTCTGTAAGACTAATTGATACTCTTTGAGAAATTTAGTAGCTGTGCAAGAATCTTGTTCTTGTGGTGAGCAGTCTTCAAAAACAGTGTTGTTTAAGTAGCAGAACCGCTGCTTCATGCCTTAGTCTTATGGCAGCAGGATTCCATGTAACTCTCCTAGTTGTTATAAATCATGATGTTTTTCCTTTATGAAAACAAGAACAAAGACTTTGCTTAACTTCTCAAAATATCAAAGTCACATTTTAGTAGCTACTGCTCTTTTATATAGCTTCCAAGGTTTTTATTTCAAGGAAGGAGACATTGGCATAAAATGAAAATATAAATTTTCCAGCCTTAAGGTCTAAGTGTAAGCCTTAGTAAACTTACAATTCTATTTTTTAATTATTTAAAAGAATTAATGATCATTCATGTTGTCTATTTTTGCCAAATTATTCTTTAGAATATTAGATTGGCCAGAATAATAAAACAAAATGGAAAATTATGATAATGCTTAACTACATAAAATTTACTCTGTGATGCAATTTGTTGTGATTTATTCATAAATAGAACCAGAAAGCCATTTTAAAATGTGAACCAAAATGTTCAAAGCAGGGAAATAGTTGAAATTTCTGTTTACATGAAAATCTAGGATATGAAATGCAATATGCACAATCTCCTCAATCATGTAACACTTTGTGCAAATAAAGAGAGAAATTAACAAAAATCAACAAACTGAGGTCACCTAGTGTGGTTCAATGGATTAATTTTTAAAATACTATTTTTCTAAATTATATATTGTGAAAATTTTTCTCATTTAATCAAATTTTTAAAATTGTAATTTTTTATTCTGAGGAGAAAAACAATAAAAATATGCAGATTTAATGCAATTCTGATCAAAATTCCAACGACATATCTCACATAATTGGAGAAACAATCCTCAAGTTTATGTAGAACCAGAAGAAATCTATAATACAAAGAAAACTCTGGGCAACAAAGTTAAGACAGAAGGCAGCACAATCCCCAATTTGAAATTATACTATAAAGCTCCTGTGATAAAATCAGTATGGTATTGGAAAAAAAAAAAGACTGAGGATCAATTGGAACAGATTAGAAGGTAGAGAAACACTCCAGATATACTCAGCCACCTTAACTTTGAAAAAGATGCCAACACATTCACTGGAAGAAAGATAGCCTCTTTAATAAAAGGAGCTGGGAAAACTGACTCTACATGCCAAAGACTAAAACTAGATCCATGTATATCACCATGCACTAACGAAAGTCAGAATGGATCAAAGATCTAAACATTGAAACAGAAAATCTAAATCCAGTAGAAGAGAAAGTAGATAGAAATCTTGAAGAAATAGGTGTAGGCAAATAGTGCATGAACAAAACCCAAACTGCTCAGGAATTATGTCAGAAAATCAATAACTAGGATATAATCTTATTGAAAAGCTTTTACACATCAGAAGAGATCACCAACAGAATGAAAATGAAAAGACAATCCACAGAGCCAACTGTTTTAGCCAACTGTCCCTCAGAAGATAGATTTGTATCTAGAATATACAAAAAAAATTGAAAAAATCAAACTCCCAAGTTCAAAGATCCAATCTAAAATGACTATCTAAGATGCATATGCAGTTTTTGTCCATTTAGTATGATGTTGACTATTCATTTGTCATAGATGGCTTTTATCAGATTGAGATGTAAACAGTATATTCTGATTTTCTATACAATTTTTTCATAAATGAGTGTATGGTTCTGTCAAGAGCTTTTCTGCATTTATTAAGATGCTTATGTGATTTATGCCTTTGTATCTGTTTATATGGTACATTACATTTATTAATTTGTGTATGTTGAACTGTCTCTACATTCCTAGAATGAATCCCATTTGGTCATGTATAATCTTCTTGATGATTTTCTGTATTCTCTGTGCTAGTATCATTTTGATTATTTTTAAAATCATATTTCCAATCTCAGTAACTGATATTGGGTTACTCAGAAATTTTGTATCTTCTTAGTTAAGCTTCTGTGATTCATAGACATCTAGGAATTGGCCCACTTGTGTGTTTTCCACCTTATGAGACTAAAGATTTTTGAAATAAACGTTGATGATCTTCTGAATTTCCACAAGCTCTGTATTGATTTAACCTTTTCATAACTAAATGCATGAATTTGAGTATTTTCTTTCCTTTTGTAAGAAGATTGGGTAATGGTTTATAAATTTTATTTATTCTTTCATAGAACCAACTCAATTAACTCTTTGTATTGTTTTCTTAGTCTCCATTGCATTCATTCCTTTTCTGAACTTTATAGTTTCCTTCTTTGTTTGGGCTTCAGATTTATCTTGCTCTTCATTTTCTAGAAGTTTGAGTTGCAGCACTAAGTCATTTATTTGTGCTCATTTTGTTTTCCTGATGTGAGAATTTATCGCTGTAAATTTCCCTCTTAGTACTGATTTCATTGCACTCCATGAACTCTGGTGTGTTCTATTTGCATTCTTGTTTAGTTGCAGGTATTATTAAATTTCTTCCTTAATTGCATCTGTGATCCACTGGTTTTGTAAGAGGGTTTTATTTAATTTCCATGTGTTTATGGAGTTTTTGTGTGTTCTTTTGCCATGAAGTTCCAATTTCATTGTACTATGGTCAGATAATATGCAATGGAAAATTTCATTTGAATTTAAGTAAATTGCATTTACTTAAGCATGTTCTGTGGGTTAGTATATACTTTATTTTAAAGAATGCCCAATGTGCATCTGAGAAGAATGTGTGTTCTGATAATGTTGTGTGGAACACAGAAAACATCTACTAAGTCCATTTGTTCAAACATTGGCTCAGTTTTGGTATTTATTTAATGATATTTTGTCTAATTCATGTATCTCTTTGTGACAGTGGGGTTTTAAATTCTCCTGTTACAATTGTGCAGTTTTATTTTGGTCATGGTTGTTTGGAGTTCTATGTACTTCATTTGTTGGTATGTCAAATTATTTTTTTCATGCTTGGAAAGTTTTCTACCATTATTTCTGTGAAGAATTTTTCTTATTCCATTTGTACTGTCTCCAGCTTTCTTATTGACTCCAATCAAACTTATGTTATTCTTTTTTGCATCATTTTATAATGTTGGACTAATTTTTCCATAGCCTCTTGAAAAATTACTACTATGAAGCACTTTTTAGAAAGCAATTTAAGTGTATTTGTTCTCATAAAAAATTTATAAGTTAAATGATGAGGCACTTGAATTTTTAAATGTTTGTACAAGATAAAATTCAGGTAATTTTGTCAAATTAAACTCCCTATTAGTACAAAAGTGAGAAAGTTTAAAAATTTTAATTTCACATTCTGTTACATAGTATATTCTAGGGTTTTACCTTCAATAATCATTTTGTTTTTTCTTGACTTTTCATTTAGTCTAACAAAAAATGATAAAAAATATAGATTTTTTTTTAAAAAATCATGCCTAAAGTGTAGCTTTGTCAGATGTAAAAGCTCAAAAACTTTATAGCTTATTAAACAATTTGACATCTATTGTATTTAGAAATTGGTTATAATTAATAATCTGCTGACATGTATATTTGAAGTCATAATCATTGTTCATGTGTGTCAAAATCTATTAAAAAATTAACAAAATGTTACCCTAAAAGTCTTAATAAGCATGAAGATATTCTTCTAGGTTATTATAAAAGCATTACTATATCTGAAAGCTGTTTAAAAAACTCCATTAAAATGTATATTTCATCTCTAATTCAGTACTGAGAATGTGATCAGTGGTAGAGGTCTTGCCTTGTATGCACAAAGACCTGGGTTTGATCCCCAGTAACATATAATAAAAGTTATCTCCATTTCATAGTATAAAACAGGATTTTCCTGGGATCAGCAGATGTACCATCATATTTACACTTATAAAAATATTTTACAATATTTGTATAAAATGTTTATCTATTGTATTCACCATATATTTAAACTCAAACTCAAGAAAATTGAAACATAAATAATTATGAAATAATCAGTTTTGTCATGCATTAGCTAAATACTGATAAATACAGAAATGAGTTTTGATACTGATCAAATTCAACATGGAGATATCTTGCAATCAGCTTCCTTAATTGCTCATGATATTTTGAGTCATCAGCCTAGTTAATTCCTGTTTCTTTAAGAAGACAAAAACCTCAGTAAAAATTTTAGACATAAACAGATCTGTGGCCAGTGTTTATATCCATATGTAACGTGATTTAACTTTTATTGAATGAACATGAATTGGGTACACACTACAATGAGGATAGGTGGGAGAGAATAACACTTCCTTCTTTGTATTTACCATTGAATTATAGACACAGGCAATGGCACAGTCATATCTGCACACAAAACATATACATTGTCCTTTATAGTCTAAAGCCACATCTAGATTACTTATAATGCCTAATAAATATATAAATGATAGGTTGTTATACTATTTAGGAAATGATAAGGAAAAATGACTGTACATCTTTGTAACAGATACAATTTTTTTCACAAATATTTTCAATTAGTGGTCCATTGAAGCTATGAATGCTAATCCCATAAATACTAAAGGCCAACTGTATTTTCAAATATTGAGTGGAGTATAATGAAAAAAATTATATTTCTGTGTCAGTACAGAAGTGGAGAACTTAACATTGTCTCCATGAAAATTGAAAGATATAGTTAAGGAAGCAATGTTTTTTTTTATTTAACATATAGATAGTCTTAGCCAATAGTTAAAATTGAGATAATTAAGCAATTGCTGAACTATTTCTGTCAATAAAATCAATATAATATTTATAAAGAGAGAAAGACATTGAAATTCATTTAATTTATGGCAGGTTGAAATGGTAAGTTATAGAAGGAAAGATAAATAGTAAGAGTTGTGTTCTGGATTTTCAATATCTCTGACACTATATAAATTTAAATTGTATATGTGAGGGTCCTGAGAAGATGGCAGATCAATAAGTAGCAAGGTAAAGAGCTTCTCTGAGAGAAACAGCTCAGACACTAGAATTTACACCATGGACAAGACCATATGAAAGGAGAGGAATTCTCACAACCCAGGAAGAAACTAAAGTAAAAGAAAAAGAATAAACAAAAAGAAAGAAAGTAAAGAAAAACATGGATGGAAGGCAGGAGCCAGACACGCTCTCACTGGAGACAGTCCCATGCTATGCAAGGAGCCTTGGAGTCAGATGACTTGTGGTCATGCTGAAGCCAAGGGTTGGTGAGCCTGAGGCCCTTAGCAGGAGGATGCACCACAACAGAGAATGGAGCTGGTGTGGAGATCTGCACTAACCTGCAGTGAGTTCTTGGAATTTGGTCCTCCTGAGGGAAGGGGTGACCGACTGGATGACATATTGGAACTGGGCAGGACGGGCTTGAACAAGGAACTTCAGTGGTTTCAGTTGGCTGCTCCTGGCCTAGAGCAGATTGGTGGGATCTGGTTGGGCTCAGTCATGCACCAGATAGGGACCCAATAACCAGGGATGAAATGGCCTCAAAATTGTCTCGAACGAGTCCCGTCCACACAGCACACACTAAAGTGGTGAAGGTCCCCACTGGTTGACTGGGTTGGAGGGGAGAGGCCAGCCTGCACTGCCCTTGCTTGCACCTCAGTGATCAACAGCAAACTGGACAGGGCAGCAATCCCTAACCAGCATGCTTCAGAAGAACCATAATAAATATAGAAAGGGCTGGGACCTCTACCATACACCTGCCTGGAAGAAACCAGAAATGTATCAAGAGAAAAAAAAAAAAAACAAGAAAAAGCCTCCAGCCACCAAGCCAGGGAAGGTAAACACAGGGAAGGTAAACCAAGTCCAGGAGAGGTAAACACAGAAGAGATTAAGGGCATCAAACATGCAGTAATGGACACAGCCTCAGCTGACATAAAGAAATATCTTTATGACATTATAGAATTCAAAACTGAAATAATAATAAAGTAAAGTAAGACATAAGAAAATTAATAAAAGAAATGCTAAGCACCTCTCAAGAAGACACAGATGAAAGAATGGAGGAACACAGAAAAAGGAGGAAAACCTTTAATGAAGAATATAAAAAATTCTAGAATACATGAAACAGATTCAAAGAGATTACCAGGAAATTAAAAGCTCCATTGAAAGCTGATAAAATTGCTTGAAAGAAACTAAAGATAGATTATCAAAACTTGAAGATAGGTTTGCAATGTGTGGTCAAAAAGAAAAGATCTCTTAAAAACAACAAGGAACCAAGAAGTAACAATACAAAGGCTAGAAGATGACAGGAGGATCTATAACTTAAGAATAAAAAATGTGATTGAAGAAGCAGGGATAAACACAAATGAAATATAAAGGCTATTTACAGAACTAATTAAAGAAAATTTTCCAAACATAGGAAAAGATATTCAGATATATGAGGCTTACCGAACTCCAGCCAGCTACAACCAAAACAGATCTACATGCAGACATATAATAATCAAGATCCCAGACATTCATGACAAGAACAGAATATTAAAAGCTGTCAGAGAAAAGAAACTGATCACCTATAAAGGAAAACCCATCAGAATCACAGCAGACTTCTTGACACAAACCATCAAATCAAGAAGAGCTTGGAGCAATGTATTCCAAGCCCTGAAAGAAAATAACCTCCAAACAAGATTGATGTAGCCTGCAAAACTATCTCTCAAAATTAATGGATAAACAAGATGCTTTCATGACAAAGAGGAGCTGGGGGAGGTCAGGACCACCAATCCAATCTTACAAAAAATACTGAAGGATATTCTATAGAGAGAGAAAAAAAGCTCCAGAATTTCAGGAACAGTGGCAGAGAGGCCTCAATGAATGGGGCAGACAGTGGAATGAAGGAGAAAAGTAGACAGCCAATGGCAGAAAAATAGCATAGCAGAAATGAGGTAGAGAAGGTTGGTTATAATCTCTAACATAGATGGCCTTGATACACTAACAAAAAGAAACACAGGCAGAGTGGATCAAGAGATAGGGTCCATTGAGTTGCTCTGTATAGGAAATAAAATTAACCTGAAAGGGGGTTTATTGAACAAACATCAAATATGAGAAAACAATGCTCTATGTGATAGGGAAGCAGAGAGAAATAGGACCTTAGCAGGCTTGCAACAGTGTAGTGGGTTTTCCGCTCAAATAGAGGAGCTCAGTGGGTAAGCAGGAGCAGCAGTGAACTCCTCCCCAGCTGTAGGACCTTGGCAAGTCTAGAAAGAGTGTGGGTGAGTCTGTCCTCCACGTAGAGAACGCCAGGTGGGTTGAGGAGAGTGCCAACAAGTTTTTCCCCAACCTATAGGTAATCAAAGGGGCCTACAAGACACCAAGTGATGAAGCAGGGTATAGCTGAGGTGCACACTATAGCCAGGTAGATCTGGTAGCTCAGAAGCTCAATCCTGCCAGGTAGGCACGTGTGCCACTGAGCTATATCCCCAGACTCCAAATATAACAATTTTAAAGGAAATATTAACTTGTTAAATCAAAAGTAAGTGTTTTCTTTTATCCTAAGTGTATCTTCTGAATATTCTTTAGTCTTCTTACTTAGAAAAATGTGATTGTGGTGTCATAGTCAGAGACTGAAAGGAAAACAAGACAATACAGCTTGTCCAGAAGCTGCAGATAGGTTGGAAAGACATGACACTTTTGTACAGTGGAGAATTACTCAGCTATAAAGAAGGAAAATTTTGAGACTTTTGTAGGTAAAGGAATAAAGCTTAAGATCAAAATCATGGGTAAAAAGGTTCAGAACTGCTTTAATAAAAGCAAATAAATAAAATAAATAGCAGGTTGTCCTCTTAATCTAAAAACTAAAGCAGTTAGTGGTACCCAAAATGTATAACGCACCCTGTGAAAATGAAAGGGGAGAAATTGTCTAAAACAGGAAGGCAGAGGATATTGTTAATAGTGTATCAGGATTCAAAATCCACATTATTCTCATTGCTCTGTTTAGTTTTATTAAATTCTGTTCCAGTCTGTCTACTTGTACTAGAATTGTGGGCACAGACAGCTATTCCAAAAATAGCAGGATATACTACAGTAACCATCCTTTATTTCCTATTAACTTAATTGAAGCCCTGTATAGCTTACACTTTTATTATGACTGATCTTATTTGAATCTGGTTTGTTAGAATGCTGGTTTGTCCGGACTGATTTTATTCAAATCTGTTACATTTGATAGTATCAAGTCTGAGAGTATAAGTAAGTACTCTGAAGATAACAAGATTCACTAGGATACCCATTCTGGTTTGATTATTAGCTACTTTTGAAGTCTTATAATGTCTCCAATGTTTTGTTTTTATTAATAGTGTTATGTATTGCTATGTTCAATTATACTATGCCTGATGACATAGATAATTTAATTGAAGTTAACAAGAGATCACCTTGTAGATCACCTTTATTGTGGTTTTATATGTCTTTTTTGTTTTGAGTTTTCTAGGAATGTGTTGTTTTGTCTTGTTTTGTTTTGTCTTTCCCTCTAATACAGAAAGGATATGGATACATGTAGAGACATGCATGCATATAACTGCTAAACATATAACTGCTAAGCATATAACTGCTAGTTTATGAGAATTGAATATATAATGCATGATGAGATGAACAGCTACTTTGAAGAAAAAGAGACACTAAGGTACACAGTGCTGATTCTGTAGTGTCATGATTCTTTGTTCAGAGTGATTTTAGTCTGTTTTGTTTTAATTTCAACATATATGAAGGCATGGGCAGCTATTTTGAAAAGAATGAGAGACACTATGGCAGACATTGTTGACTTTATTGTCTGGTCTTGAAGACCTAAAATGCCTTCATCATCCTGTTGTGATCAGTCTAATACTATTTTTTTGCTATGAATTCACTGTGTGTGAAGATATGGACAACTATTCAGAAGAAAACAAGAGACAATATGATAGACAGTGAAGATCTCCAGTTGTCTTTCTTTGAAATCTGTTTCTCTTACATTGTTTTCTTATGATCTATTTTGTTCTTGATTTTTATGTTTACTTTTACACTCTTTAAAATAAAGTTAAAAAAATAAATTGTATATTTGATAATCTAATATTTTAACATTTGCAATGTTACTTTCCAAAATGTACTACTCAACATTTATGTGTATATATGTAACATACAAATAACTATGTACACATCATATATGTACCAATATAAATGTATGCTTTAAGCATATACATATGTACGCTTGCATTTGTATTAAATTCTAGGGAAACTGTCAGGTTAGGACTTCCCAATCGCCTGACTTCCAAACAATATTACCTTTGAGAGAAGTTTCAATATATGTGTTTTATGGTATATAAAAATACAAACTATAATAATTATATAACATGCAGATGATTATATACAGTTAATATAAAAATCAAATTAAAAAACAGATAATCTGACTAAAGTATTTTTTCATCAAAATGCTTTCTTCTGATAAAAAAAAAATGAACACACACAGAGAAAAATACTATTTATATTTAATCTGTAATGGAAACTCAATATCTTTGACTTAGGTTTAAGTTACTTACAGGCATAACATTACAAGGTGCAATGATATAGTCTTTTTCATTTCTGTAAGTGACCTCAACTGGACTCTCAATTTTTCAATTCCCTGAGGAATCTTGGAAGTCATTTTTTCCAGATGAAGATCCATATTAACTTCTAGTGTTCTTTCACTAATATTAGAGTCCAAAGCACAGATGTGTGTTCTTCCAGGAGAAAAGTGAAGCCCACAGAGAGCTGATTCATAATACTGATGATGGAAGGACTAGGTCTAAAGTGTTTGACACTCCTTTGGTCTGTTGTTGACTCACATTGTGCTGTGGAATTATCTCTGCTTGCTGTTTCTTTCAGTATGGAGAATCCTCAAAAACCTAGAATTGGAAGTCCTATTCAATCCAGCTGTTCCCCTCCTGGGTATTTTCCCATAAAGATGGAAAAATGCCATGTTACAGTGATATATGTGCATCTATGTTTATAGCAGCACAATTTGTGATAGCTAAATCTTGGAAACCAAAATGCCCATCAACCACAGAATGGATGAAAAAGATGTGTTATTGTTATACAATGGAATATTACTCAGCTATAAAAAGAGTGATCTTGAGGTTTTTATAGGTAAATGGAGGCAACTTGAGACTATATTCATAAGTGAAATAAATCAGACTCACATTTCTAAATATTGTATTATCTCTCTAGAGTAAAAAATAAATGATAATAATAAAAAGCCACAAGAATAATAAGATCTAAAATGTAGGATAGATATTGTAATAATGAAAGGGAAAGAAAGTGCTCAAAGGAAAGAACAGCTTGTAGGTATACACATAACTGTATATACTTTAAGTGGGAAAGATAAATAACCAGCCTACTAATTCTCTGTGACTTCATCAAAAAGAATTGTTTGTGCTGTAATTGTTTGCATGCCTGTTCATTTTTTATGCTTAGATTTTGTAGCTTGAATAACTACTTCTAAGATAACAATATGTAATATGTTAACTAGTGTTGATTTCTTATAGTTATTTTTTTGAAATTCTATATTATTTCTACCCTTTTTTCTGTTTTCCTTTTTAAAAAATAAGTTGAAAAAGAAAGCTGTGCAAAGAGTGGCAGAGATTATGGTATAAGCCAAGGAATGTCAAGAATAATCAGCAGCTACCAGAAGCTAGGAGAGAGTGATAGAATTTCTCAGATTCTGAGAGAATTGTTTTCTACTGCTTTATGGGCATTACTTACATTAATTTTAATTCAAGCCTAGGAAACTAAAAGCAGGCTATTAGGTAATAGGACTCTGTGGACAATGGATTTCCAGAATTGAGCAATGCAATGACCTGCATACAATAACTGGTCAATGCCAAAATTAGGGATATTCATAAAGAGTTTCTCACTTGATTATATGAAGTTTTACGGTGACTTCATCACAACTTCTTCTTCTCAGACTTGACCATACTATTTTACTGGTGTTGTTACTGAGAACTCTCCAAAACACATTTTGTGTATTCAAGCCTAAAAGTGTGTTTCTCATGAATTTCAAACTTTGGGAATTGCCCAACGATCTCAGTATTTTAATTTTGCTTACCCTCAGTGACTCATCTAGATTATGTCTGCATGCTGACCCTGATATTGAAATTTCAAATGTGATTTTTAAAGGTAGAAATCTAAATAAACTTAACTGATATTTCCCTATGGTCAATTGGGGCTCTTTGCATGAAGACCCATGAAGTAAATTGTAGAGTTAATTTTGGGAAGAACAAATGACTGTGCTCATCAGGAGCAGGTATGCTTCCTCTAATATATTGGAGCCAGTGAAAATAACTTTTTGCACCATATCAATTCCCTGGGGTATCTATTTGTCTCTCCTGTCAGGCAATTTTGATGTTCAGTTAGCAAGTTCAGTATCAGTGACCCAGGAGACACATGAAGGTTCAAAAGGCTGAGGTGTTTCATGTACCTGTGTCTCCATTGCTTCATTAACAATCATGCTCATCTAGGGTTCTATTCAAGAATGACAGAAATCTGAAATATACAGCATAAGAAATGAATATTTAAGCTGCTGTGAGATCAGCTGAAGCTACGTGGATTTTTTTCCCATTAACTCTATGAGTCATGCAGAACACAACCAAGAAGAATCTTGGAAAATATGTTACCAAATGGAGTGAACATACTGTTAAGTGAATGAACCCTAAGTCACAAGAGGTTATCTATCACCAGACATGGTGTCATATGCCTGTAATCACAGCACTTGGAAGACTGCGGCAGAAGGATTTGTGCTTGTTCAAGGCAAGCCAGGCTATATAGTGAGTTCAAAAAGCAGACTGTTGTGGATGCTGTTGTTTTATTCCAAATCCATGTTTGATACTAAATTACTCAGTGCTCTCTGCTCTAAGACTGAAGTTGGCAGACAATATCAGAAGAGACTCTGATCGCAATTTCCATGGTTAGAGTAGCAAGCTTTTTACAGTTTCAGCGCAGGTTTACTGCTAAGTAATTTTCCATGGAGAGGTACAGAGGCTCATGATTTTTCCTCCCTGTGTGACCTGTGTGAAGTGCCATCAGCTAAGGCCTGTGTGAGAGGGAAGAGGAAGCACCAGTTGTCTTTCTGTCTGCTCTTGCTTCTTGTTTGTGGTTGTGCTGAAGAAACAGCAGAATGACTTTTGTGAAATTTCAACTTTTGGTGACAGCTAGTCTTCATGAAAAGCTATCTTTTAACTTGCACTTTTTTGAATGTCTGTTATTCTCTTCATAAACATCTCTTTTACTTCCAGGAATACACTTGTGCAGTTTGAAGGGACTAATATACTTCACCCACTGTGCAAAGCTCTTCATATTGAAATTCTCATGACGGCTCATTTTATGAAAAGCAAATGATTAAAACTCTAGATAGAATTGTTTCCAGAAAAAATGCTTCATTTATACTTTTAAATATTTTATATGTGACTATTTATTTACTTGCTTATATCTTTGTTAATATAAAATATTTCCATTCTATAAGATGACATAAACCTATATAAACACCTTTCCTCTAATATTTAGTCAATATGCATTTGAATATATATATATATATATATATATATATATATATATATGCATTGTCTTTGAAAGAAAATTATCAGTGCAAGAAGAAAAGGACAGTGCAGTCCATGAAACTTACTTTAACAAGGTAGATCCTTTGTTAATGCTTGCTGAGGCATTAAGGTGGTGTTAGGCATGCTGCAATCTCATAGGGCAGACGCACAGTTACTGTAAATGCTGATAATGTTGCTGTTTAGTACAGAATGTTTATAATTTCTCATGTAATCCATGACAACTTGTGACAGATTTCTTAAAAAATAAAGGTCAAGTTCTGCACCAGCCTGTCATAATTGATCTTTGCATGAACAGCAAAGTCCCAAGAACTCCTGTAGACATAGTTTCTATTTTTTTCATTGAGATGATCTCGACACAAATTAAGAATATGAAATTCTTTTATTTTTACCACATCATAGCAACATACTTTTAAAAT
Source organism: Dolichotis patagonum (assembly GCA_004027295.1). Taxonomy (NCBI): domain Eukaryota; kingdom Metazoa; phylum Chordata; class Mammalia; order Rodentia; family Caviidae; genus Dolichotis; species Dolichotis patagonum. The sequence continues at coordinate 17,661 of PVJX010007145.1, read as the reverse complement.
TTATTTTAAAGAGAATAAAACAAAAGAGGGCAGAACAAAGAAGATCAGAACAGAACAACATAAACAACACAGCACTTTACAGCAAGACAACTGATATTTACGTAACTATCATAATATCTCTTTTCTATAGTTGAGCATAGTTTCAAATACAATAATATCAAACATAACAAAATAGTATAAAACCATTCAAAAGAATGAAAGAATTACAGAGCATTCTGAACCAACTAACAGAAAATGATCAATGCAATACACTTTCAAAAGTAGTGACATTTTTAAATAGATTTTTCAAGGGCTGTTTTATAACATGAAATATTTAATGGTGGTGGGTAATATTTCTAGAATTAGTGCACCGTCAATTAAGCAAGTCAAACCTGGAGCTAAAAATCGTAATTAGCCTCAGAATTGTAGCAAATGATTAAAGCTCAGGTGGCACAGTTGTTCTCATCAGGGGGTATTTTGCTCCCAGGGGAATTTTTGGCAATTTGTGGAGTGTTGATTTTTTTTTATGACTAGGGGTACGCTGTTAACATTTAGTGGGTAGAAACCAGGGATCCTGGTGCGTATTCTACAGTTCACAGTACACTGTTACAGTGAAGAATCTTCTAGCCTCAAATGTAAACAGTGTCCTGAGAAGTTCTAATCTAGTGTAATCTTAGTGTCTTAGATGACATTCAAGTGAATTTTAAGGAGAAACATGTTAGTTTCCAAAAGGTGTTTTCAGTTTTTGTTTCTTTGATGACAAAGAATTTGGGAGCTATGTAAATTTCTCTTGATTTTTTTTTATAAAGGAGTTTAAATCGGCATTTTGTAATTTCTGTGTTACTTATTTGTGTTATTTCATTTCAGATGAAATAAATGTAGATATGAGTAGGATAATGTAGTTAATAATATAGATAGTAAAAGATTATTTTTGTTGTCAAATTCTCTCAACTATATGTGGATTTATCAAGTATCATCTGGGCAGGCTCATAGCTTAATGGTACAGTGCTTGCCTGAAATGTAGTTGGCACTTAGTTAAGTCCTGAGCAACACCCCTCATCTCCCTGCCCCTCGCCCCACAGAGAGAGAGAGACAGAGAGAGACAGAGAGAGAGACAGAGAGAGTCATCTGTTTAGATCTATTTCACCTATAGAAAAGAGAAATTTTGGGTTGAGATGGCATACTTAAATGTTACTACTATTTTCTTTTAAATGATATTGTAATTATACATAGTTAAACTGCATACAGTACTCTTTGTGACACATGATAGCATTTATTTCTTTAGTGCTTCTTTTAAGAAAAGATTACTTGGCTGTGATTTATTTTCTATGTCCTGTATCATTATTGGTTATTTTGTTAAATACACTTATTTCATATTCATTTGGTTGTCTTGCCTACCTTCTAGTTAAAAAATTACAAAAATCATCTTCCCTCATACCTTCATAAATACATAGCATTTTCTAATTATTTCAATAATTAATATCAAGATTTAAATGTTTCATTTTTACTAATTACAAATTAATATATCTTACTAATATCTATCTAGAATCTGCTGAAATGTTAGACTGTTTGATATCATTTGCTATTTCTCATTTTTTGGTTTTCATTATTGGTCTAAAAACTTTTATAACAGCAGGGAGTTGCCACTTGTGAGCTTAAGCCCACCACAGCAATCCCTACCTAACTGTGCAGCTGTGGGACTTTGCCTGGAACCTGATAGGCCCCCACCTAACATCCCCAAACACTGCAGGACCACTTGACCACTTGGTCATTACTCCGGCACTGGCTGGACCCTGCCCAGGAACTTTCAGGTAGCTGGGAGCTGCCACGTATGAACTGAAGCCTGCCACAATGACCCCTACCTAGCTATGCAGCAGTGGGTCTTTGCTTAGAATCTGATGGAGCCACATCCAGAAACCCCAGGAAGACAGGGTGGTGTGAGCTGAAAGCCTGCCCAGTATACTACACATACCATTCAGCCTTACCACACAACTCAGAACCTGGTATGACACTATCTAGTGACTTCAAGCAGCTGGGGTGCTTCAGTGAGCCATGTGGGAAGTACTAAAGGTCCATTCAATGTGCACCCCAAAGCTGGGGAGCCTCTAAGTGCCACTAGGGAAAATGACAAAAGAAAATGACAAAACAAAAGAGCAAAATGCAACCTCAAACCTCCAGCCCATCTGAAACAAGCCTAGGAGACACGGACAGAGAAGAAAATGTAAACTGTACACTGGAAACTTCTGAAATGATAGTAACTGAAGTAAATAAGCAACTCCATGAAGTGATATAGGAACTCAGATCAGAAATAATCTCCCAGATAAAAGAAGTGATAAGCATAATAAAAGAAATACTGAACACATCTAAAGAAGACCTAGTTTAAAAAATTGAGGAGCACTACAAAAGACGGAAACCTTGCATGAACAACAGAAGAAAATAATAGAATACATGAAACAGATTCAAGGGGACATCTAGGAAATAAAAAATTCCATCAAAAGCTGGCAAAACCACATGAATGAATGTGAAGGCTTTCAGACATAGAAGACAAGATTTTAGCTACTGAAGAAAAGATCTGTTAAAAATAACAAGGAATCAGGAAGTAAAAATTCAACAGTCATAAGACAATGTGAAGAAAAATAATATAATATTATTAGGTATAAATGAAAAAGAAAGTGACAACACAAATGATATCAAAAGATGGTTTACAGAAATAATAGCAGAAAATTTCCCAAATATGGGAAAGGAAATTTACATACAGATAAGTGAAGCATATAGAACTCCAATCAGCCATAACTAAAATAAATCTATACTGAGGCATATAATAATCAAAATTACAGAAATTCAACAAAGAACAAAATATTAAAAGCTGTTAGAGAGAAGAGACAGATCACCTATAAAGGAAAGCCCATCAGAATCACAGCAGACTTCTCAACACAAAAATGATGTAAAGAAGAGCACGAAGAGAAGTGTTTCAAATCCTAAAGGAAATGACTTCCAACCCAGACTGATGTATCCTACAAAACTGTCCTTTACAATTGATGGAGAAATAAGATACTTCCATGACAAGAACAGCTGAAGAATTTCATGACTGTCAAACAAATACTGAAAAGAATACTGAAAGATATTCAAGATAGACATAAACACAACTACAAGTCCATGAAGGCCAGCAGAAAAAAGCCACTATGCAGGGCAGACAATTAAAGAGAGGGAAAAGGTAAAGAACCAACAGCAGAAAGATAACATGATAAAAATGAACCAAAATATATTAGTTATAACCATTAATGTAAATGCCCTTAATTCACCAGTTAAAAGAAACAGACTGACAGAATGCATCAAGAAACAACATCCAACCATATGCTGCATACAAGAAACCCATTTAACTCAAAAGGAAAGTTGCAGACTGAAAGACAAAGGATGGAAAATAATACTTCATGCAATGGAACCCCATAAAAAGCAGGAGTAGTTGTACTTTCTGCAGACAGTACAGCTTCAAACCAAGAATGTTCAAGAAGGTAACTACATACTAAATAGAAGAAAATGTCAAGAAGAAGAGAGAAAATTCCTAAATATATATGCACCAAATATAGGAGCATCCAGCTATATAAAACAAACATTAATAGAAATGAAAAATCAAATAAAAAATGACACAATTGTAACGGAAGACTTTAACACCTTTTTCACACAAAGACAGAACAACTAGATGACAGTCAGCAAAGAAATAAGAGAGTTGAATCAAATTTGTGACCAAATGGACTTAGTAGACATGTACAGTGTTCTACCCAACAACATCAGAATATACATTCTTCTCAGCTACACACAGGACATTCTCTAAAATAGAGCATACACAATCCCATACAACACCCTTAAGTGAATACAAAAGAATTGAAATTAGCCCATGCATATTAGCTGATTGAAGTGTTATAAAACTGGAAGTTAATGAAAAGAAACTGCAAAAACTCCATAAACACATGGAAATTAATTAATACACTCGTGAAAAATCAATGCATTGTAGAAGAAAGTAAACAAATTCTACAAGTAAATGAAAATACAATACATCTTATCGGAGCCTTTGGGGTGCATTGAGAGCAGTCCTCAAAGGGAACTTCATTGCAGTGAATTCCAACATCATAAAAACAGAAAAAACACAAACAACCTGATGCTACACCTCAAATATCTAGAAAAAGAATGGCAAGCTAAGCCCAAAGCCAAAAGAAGGGAGGAAATTATAAGGATCAGAATGGAAATCAATGCAATAGAGACTAAGAAAACAACACAAAAAATTAATGAATCAAAGAGTTGGTTCCTTGAAATAATAAATAAAATTGATAAGCCCCTAGCCTACCTTATTAGAAAAAGGAAAGAAAAAACTCAAATTCAGGCAATAAGGAATGAAATCACTCCTTAGAATGAAATCAGTACAGACCCTGTGGAGATACAGAAGATCACCAATACCTGTTTCAAAAACCTTTACTCTCATAAGTTTGATAACACAGAAGAAATGAACAGATTCCTAGAAACATGAATTACCAAAGTTGAATCATGAAGATATAGGATAGTTAAATAACCTAATTTCAGTTAATGAAATTGAAAATGTAACTAAAACCTTACCAACAAAGAAAGGCCCAAGTCCTGATGGATTCGCAGCTGAATTCTATAAGAAATTCAAGGAAAATTTAATGACAATACTCTTCAAACTCTTCAATGAAATTGAAAGAAAAGCAATTTTCCCTAATTCATTCCTGGAAGCAAGTATCACCCTAATACCAAAACCAAAGAAAGACCCAACCAAGAAAAAAAAAAAAGAATTATAGGCCAATCTCCCTAATGAACATAGAAGCAAAAATCCTCATTTAAAGTACTGGCAAACAGAATGCAGCATATCATCAAAAAGATTATACACCATGACCAAGTGGGAATCATCCCAGGAATGCAGGGATGGTTCAAAATATGCAAATCAGTAAGTGTAATACATTACATCAATAGAGTCAAAGATAAGAACTGCATGGTCATACCAATAGATGCAGAAAAAGCTTTGGATAAAGTCCAATTCTTACTCATTAGAAGAGCCCTGCAGAAAATTGGAATAGATGGTCTTTATCTCAATATGATAAAAGCCATCTATGACAAATGAACACCTAGCATCTATATTAAATGGTCAAAAACTGAGAGCTTTAACTCTAAAATCAGGAACAAGATAAGGATGTCCACTGTTACCACTTCTATTCAATGTAGTGCTAGAAATATTAGCCAGAGAAATTAGATGAGAGAGAAATACAAGGAACAAAGATATGAAAGAAAGAAGTTAGACTATCATTATTTGAAGATGACATGATACTCTATATAGAAGAACCCAAAATTCCATTGAAAGACCTCTGAATGTAGTAACCAAATTCAGTAATGTAGCTGGATGCAAAGTCAACACTCAAAAATCAATATCTTTCCTGTACACAAACAACAATCTCACTAAGAAGAAAATAAGAGAAACCACACCCTTCATAATAGCATTCAAAAAAATGAAATACTTAGGAATTAATCTAACAAAAGAAGTAAATGATCTATTCAGTGAAAATTAGAGTACTCTGAAAAAAAAGATACTGAAGAGGACCTCAGAAAATGGAAAGACTTTTTTTTTCATGGTTAGGATGAACAATCATTGTGAAAATGGCCTTTCTCCCAAAATTGTTATACAGATTTGATGCAAAATACCACTTGCATACCTCACAGATCTAGAGAAATCATCCCTAAAATTCATCTGGAAACAGAAGAGACCCAGATTATCAATGGCAATTCTGGGCAACACAGGCAAGGCAGGAGATATCAAAATCCCTGAGTTAAAGTTCTACTACAAAGCTACTGTGATAAAAATCTAAAATCAGCTTGGTACTGGAATAAAAACAGACCTGAAGATTAGTGGAATAGATTAGAAGATATAGCCACACCTATAAATGCACTCAGCCACTTTATCTTTGATAAACAGGCCAAACACATTCACTGGAAGAATGATAGCCTCTTTAACAGTTGGTACAGGAAAAACTGGTTTTCCATATTCCAAAAACTAAAGCTAGACCCATGCCTATCACCACGCACTAAGCTAAAGTCAAAATGGATCAGAGATATAAATATTAAAACAGAAACACTAAATCTCCTGGAAGAAAAAGTAGGTAGAAATCTGGAAGACATAGGGGTGGGCAGAGAATTCATTAACAAAATCAAACTGCACAGGAAATATATCCCAGAATCAACAATGAGATCTCATCTTATTGAAAAGGTTTTAATGTCAAAAGAAATCTCCACCAGTGAAAAAACTCACAAATTGTGAAAAATTCTTGATCAACTGTCTCTGAGACACAGGACTTCTATTTAGGACATATAAAGATTAAAAAAAAATCAAGCCCTGAAATTCAAAGACCCAGTCCAAAAATGGGGATCTGAGGTCAATACACAATCCTCAGCTGAAGAAATACAAATGGCAAATAAATATATGAAAAAAAGTTCAACATCATTGATCATTAGAGAAATGCAAAATAAAACCACACTGAGATTTCATCTCAACTCAGAAAAAATGGCCGGGATCAAGAAAATCACCAACAAATGCTGGAGAGGCTGTGGAGAAAAGGAAGTCTTCTGCAGTGCTGGTGGGAGTATAGACTGGCATACCACTGTGGTCATCAATGTGGAGATTCCTCTAAAAGCTGAGATTAGAGGTCCATTTGACCCAGCTATTCTACTTCTAAGCAAATTCCCAAAAAAACTGAAAACATCATATCACAGTGATATATGTGCAGTCATGTTTATAGCAGCAAATTTTTAATAGTTAAATGTTGGAAACAACCCAAATGCCCATCATTGAGGAATGGATAAAAAAGAGTGGCATTTTTAGACAATGTAATACTACTCAGCTACAAAGAAAGAGCACATTGAGGCTTTTATAAGTAAATGGATATGACTTGAGGCCATAATCATAAGTGAAAGAAATTAAACTCCCATGTGTAAATATCATATTGTTTCCCTAGTATAAGATACTGAAAGAGTAAATAAAATATAAAATCTTCAATAAATATTATGAAAGGGTAAGAAATTGCTCAAAAAGGAAAGGATAACTCAGAGAAAAAGAGAAAAGAAGCAAGAAAATGAAATAAGTATAAATTCATATATATATATATATATATACACTTAAGATCATTAAGATATTTGTACTACTAATTCTACTAGTTCTTGGAACAAAGCAGATAACATCCATAGGATTAGATCAGTTTTGCATGACTGGTAATTCAAATAAGACTTATGAAGATAATTATGCAAAACAACAAAAATTGTTTTGTTCCCATCACCTTGTTTTGAAAGCGTACATTGTTATTGTTTTGGGCTCTTAGATATAGTTATTTATTTGTTGTTTTTTCCTCTAATACAGAAAAGATAGATGTACATGTATATGCTTATATATGCCTAGCACTTCACCTGAAGAGTTTAGAAGAATTCATTTTATTATGTGTGATAATATGACCAACTACACTGAAGAAAAAGAGACACCATGGTTGCCACTGGTGATTTCCTATCATTTTGATTCAAAAGTCAATAATGCTTTTATTCTTAGTTTTGATTGGTTTTAGTCTGTTCTCAATTATTTGATTCCAATATGTATTAAGACTTGGACAGCTATTTTGAAGAAAATGAGAGACATTATGGCAGCCATTGTTGATTTCCTAGTGTCTGGTCTTGAAATCTCTTAAGGCTCTCATTCTTGTGTTTTGATTGCTTTTATACTATTTTGATGTGTATTAATCTAGTGTGTGTGAAGGTATGGACAACTATGTTGAAGAAAACAAGATACATTGTGGTAGCCACTCTTGATTTCCTGCTTTTTCTGAAGTCCTGTGTTATTTGCACTGTTTTACCCAGCTCTACTTTGTTCTGTTTTGGTTTGGTTTCCTTTGTCTTGTTTTATTCTCTTTAAAATAAAAAAAAAAGAAACCTTTTGCAAACACAAAAATACCAGTTTTTTCCAATTTATTTATTTTATCACCCATCAATATTTACTCTAATTTCTTTTTTCTCATTCCTTCTGTCTTTTGTGTTTCCATTTGGAGGAATTTTCCTGCAGCACTAAGTTCTTTTTCATTTCTTTAATTTTAGACTATGCTATGAAAATTACTATCCAATTTTTGTATGAAACATTTTAATTTCCTTTTATTTTAAACTATATTTTATTGAGTATGAAATTATATTCTCAGAGAATGCTACTCCATTATTTTCAAGTTTCCATAATTACTGTTGAGACAATGTTTTGCTTACTTAACATTATCCCTTTAGAGACAAAGTGCTTTATTTTCAGGAATTGCTACGATTTTCAATTTGTTTTTAATTTTTAGTAGTGTTCTAAATGCATCTAAGTATAGATTTCTTAATATTTATCTTGACCGAGGTTTACAGAATTTCTGAATGTATGATTTAATGTGTTTAATTCATGTTTTGAAATCTCCATTCCATTTTTGCTCATTATTTTCTTTCTGCTCACTTTATGTTTTTTGCCTAGCAATAGTTTGCAAATATATTAGCCCTTTTCAAAGCATCAGTTATTTTTAATGTTGTATTATATGGTTTTCATTTTTTGGTATGCTTCAGTATGGATATTTTCTATGAACACTTTAAATTAATCTATCTTCCAGGTTAATAATCCTTTATTCTTCTGTATTTAATGTATTATTAAATACATTTAATAATTCTTCATATCACACATTATTGTGATTTATATCTAGATGTCCCCTCAAAGCCACATAGTTGTGCTCATAGATGGGGTCTTGGGAATTGATTGGATCATGGATGTGTGATATTCATCAGTAGAATAGTACACTGTTGAGTTTATAGCTAAATGTAAGGTTGGAGGAAGTGGATCACTTCAGGTGTGACCTACAAGGTATATCTTATTTCCCATCACTCAAAAGCCACTCTCCATTGAAGCTATCTGATTATAGACCAAATCTCTACAAACCTCTATAAACTGAAACCTCTATAAACTTTTCTTCTTTAGAATTGTAGCATATACAATAAAGAGCTATTTAAAGTAAAAAGGCAAATACACTAAAAGGAAATTTATTAGAACTGATAATATCAGTTTGATCTCATGTATTTGAGTGAATGTGCATATATATATACATGTGTACATGTATAAATACATAAATTTCTTACCTCTATCTGTTAAATTGTATTATAAACAAAGATGATTTAGCATAAATAAATCCTTCTAATAACACAATCTATAATGTTTCACTAAAAATAACCAGGGCTTTTTGTTGAAATGGCTGATTTTAGGACATAGAGAGTGTGTGGATGATGTGATCCTGGGACATTTTTGTACCAAATGTGAGGAAGTACTCACAATATATAAGACAGAATGCAAAGGAGATCCATTGTCCAAAACTGGGATTGCCAGATTCAAAGCTGAAAGACAGTAATGAAGTATTGACCAATAAAAAATTAGGAAGTCACAGATTGCTATTCATATCCAGCAAAAAAGGATAACTCTTATAATATAACATCAAGATTAAATTAGTATAAGGAGTTGTGGTCATGTAAAAATCATCAAATACATTAAAATTGATTTGACAAAAAATGAGTGAGTCACAAATATAGGAAAGAATTTTATGAGAAAAGAAAGATTTGCATGACTCACAATGACTCTCTATAGCTCTGTCCACTTATCTCTCTACCTATTTCTCAATGAGGGAGAAATAGAAACTCTACATAAAAGGCCTTAACTGGATGATTAAAACTAACTTTATCATTTAGAAAAACTGGACATCATGTGACCTTCCATGTGACCAACTGAGGAAGGTATGAGTTCCTTCATGTAATGACATTATAAATGATACTGGATAATACAATCTTTCTTCCACTGATGGCACAAGTTAGATCAGGATAAATACTGAAAGAATATGTACTCCCACATAGATAAAACCCTTTAGAGGGAATATAGATTTAGGCAAATTAGGGATTTGGCTAAAGAATGTCAGGTATTGGTGGGAAAAGTGACCAAACTACTGCTTGAAGAAAAAATACAGCATCGTTTTTTTTTTTTTTTTTTATTGCTTTGGAGGCACGAGTTAAAGTCTGATCATTTCCATTGACCAGGAGCTTGGTTTCAATATATGTTTCTTCTTGCTGCAGACATGGGCCACTGAGTGAATATGTCACTTTAGGCTACTGTATGTTCATGTAGCTGGCACCATCTTTCAGTGAGAAACATCCTGGCCTTGTTGGTCTGGGTTCTGTGATTGGAATTCAATGTGTGATTTTCTACAGTTGCTGAAGAAGCATAAGGAAGGGTAGGGCAGGAAATCAGAGACAGAGAAAGATAAAGGAAACGTACCAGTTTCCATATGAGGGAGGAAAGTACGGAACAGAAGCTAAGGGGACATAAAGAGAATGATCATATGTTATGTACATGCACTAATTCCCCAAGATAAGTATAATTATTATGTACAGTAAACATGTACTCCTAAAAATAAAAGTTCGAAAAAAGGGCATGTTATCCTGCATTGTAGTTTTAGACAAAACATTTTTAAATACTCAACATCTCAACCTTCAGAGCTGCATAAAATCTGATCCAAGAGTTGAGGACACGAAAGAGGCAAACACAATATAGACACAGATGTGCTAAGCTTTTTATCCTGTTTATTCACCTTTCAGATTTCTAAACACTCAAGTGAAGGGTCAGTGTTTTCAGAAAAAGTGCTCCTCACATTTCTGGGAAGTAATCTTGGCAACTGTTACTACAACCCACAAGTCAGAGTCATCAGTGATAAAGCTTATGGGAAAATTATAATACTTTGCCCAACTGACTGACCTTCAAACTTGGTGATTTTTAAGTTGACAAGGAGCAAGTGAGGTTAGAGCACTTATTGCATTTTTCCTAAGTAACAATTTCTTCTCTTATCCAAATATTTTGATCTTTGGTTTTATCAGGATCTCTTTTGGATCTGTTGAAACATTCTGTGCTATAGAGTGTAATAATTTTCCATGCCTCTTTGTTGTTTTAAACATTTGTTCCATTGCAGTCTCACCATGGCAGTCCAGAGCAGCTCATCAGAATTTAAGAGATGGAACATAACGACAAGAAAATATCAGACAAAGCCACAATGAAGAAAATTCTATGAAAAGCTTTTATTAGATTGTACAGGACGTGCTCTTTTAAGAATATATCAATAAAATAAAATGCAGTGTGAAATTGTTGAAATATTCCAAATCAAAAGAGACTATAGGGATGTGACAAAATGTAATACTTAATCTTGGACTGCATCAAGTTTTCTGATGTGGAAAGTATGTTATTGTTATGGTTGGTGTCTAGGTAGCCCCCAAGCCTCACATAGCCATGGAGGCCGCTGAAACTAACATTTGTGATTGGTTCATTGTTTAGCTGGGATTAACAGTGTGAATGCTGCATCTAACCAGGGATGGAGCCAGCATACAATATAAGGGAGGAAGAAGGTGTGTCTTTTCCCCTTCTGCCCTTTTGCTCTTGTTGTTTGCAGCCACCATGAATGGCTGCCCCTCAGCCACACCACTATGCATTGGGACCACATGAATATGGACTAAAACCTCCAAAGAACTGTAAAATAAATGATAATAATTTACTTGCTTTACTTTGGGCATCATATATTTTGTCTCAGCAATAAGAAAAAAGTAACAAGACGTTATAAACAAATTCCTATGTCTACTAGAATTGGAATATACAAAGTATGATATGTACTAAATTTAATATGTGTGTATGGTTATTCTTATACATTTGGAAACATTTCAAGAATAAAAAGTTATCATACATAAAACTTATTCTCAAGTGGTTTGGAAAAGTGTTATAGATATTGAATAAGCATAAAACAATAGTCATGTATTTTAGTTGTTGATTTTATGAGTGCTTAGGTTATGATGTCTATTTGTGTTCCAAAACCAGAAGTACAACTGCTGCTGTAAAGGTGCTCTGTTAATGAGATTTTATTAATGTAATTCACATTTCAATAAACACATTTAAATAAAGCAGTTTATTTTTTTCAGTGTGGGTCTTAGCCAATGAATGAAAGGATTTAAGAACAAAAATTAAGTGCTCCTGATTATGAGGAAATTCAAACCCAAGGTTATCACATCTTATACTACAATAGCATATTTTGAAGTGTGGAAAGGTAATACTTCCTGATTTGTTCTTTTGCATAATGATTTTGGATGCTCTGCAATATTGTGGTTCAGTTACTGGAGATTTTTGGGTGCTGGAGTTTACTTCTTGTGGTGGTTTCCAGGTTCTTTTTCTCCTGAACAAAGAATTGGTCAAGTTCAAATGGCAGCAATATCTTCCATTTGTTAGACACAGGGAAAGAAAATAAATGTGCCCTAGAAAGAAAATTTGGGCCAAATAAATGTAAAAAATAAACACTGAAAACAAGACGGGCCACTGAGAGTTAACAGTGGCACCTGGCTTGATGGCAGCTGGTCTTTTTATCTCCTGTTCCTCAGATCCAGGCCATCCTATCAAAAGCTGATTGAATTCTTGTAAGAATTAAAGATCACACTCTATGATTTTTCTGTAATGCAGGGATTTTGGAAGTGTCACAATCGTTGGTCCTAGATCTCTGGTCAACAGGTTGTGCCTACTTCCCCAGAATCCTGGAATTATATAAGCTTGTGAACTGAGATACCACTATATATGCAGGGTCAACCAAAAAAAATGTAAACATACTTCGAGGAAAGAAGAATGATAAATGTGTGGACCCTAATGGCTGCTACTTCCAGCAACTCTATAACTAAGTCAAAAGATAACTTGTGTGAATATCATGATGTCTCCATATATTAAGTATTAAAATATTTATGTAAGTTTTCCCTTTCCTGAAGTGTATACACATTATTTTGGCAGACCATGTACTTACAAAGGGTATATAGTTATACATAAAATATTTACAAATTGTACAGTTGCATACAGAATATATTGGTCTATTTTACATTAATAACCATATACAATATACATCTATTTATATAATTACATGTTTTGAGTTTTAGGATATAAAAATTATTTGGGGGCCAGGGGTTTAGCTCCATGAACAAGTGCCTACCTGGCAAGCTTAAGGTTATGAGTCTGGTCCACAGGACCAAAAAATTTTTTTTGAAGTATGATTTTCTATTAGTTATATAATAAACATTATAACTAAACTTGTGTGAGTAACTATGAGTATAATTTTAAGCATATTATACCTATATTTAAAAATCATATAACTGTGTTTGTCATCAGATTCCATTGTTGTTCAACACATTATTCCAGTGTTGAATACAATTACTCACTAAATGGTAATGCTATGATCAGCATTATGTAATTAACAGGAATCCATAAGTAATGAGATTCCGTTTATAAAATGAAACATTACATATGGTATTTTATTGAGAAAAAATATTAGAAAACTTTACAAAGGAAAGTATACTTTCCAGTGTTGAACGGACTCTGATATACTGCAAAGAGAGGAACAGAATTAACAATATAAACATATTCAGCATCTCATTTCTGGCTCACAGGAAAAGAATTCATGGAACCATTAATTCCTGTTTCTGCCCTAAATTGAATTTATGAAATAAGAGAAACTTTATTTTCTTTTTGTATTTATTTTAGAAAATCTGGTCAAATATTTTTATATGTGGGCAAAACAAAATCTAGGATATAGACATATGGCTGAGAACATTTATGGTAGAAGAGCTCTACAACCTCATGACTTCTACTTGATGTACCTTTTCTCTAGTGTTGTCTTAGAGATACCCTTAAGCTAGAATAGTGGAGTAATAGAAAATGGTTGTCTCATATCAGTAGCAAAACAAAAGTTTTCTGGGGTAGATCCTCTGATGTTTCCATTTGTACAAGGGGGCATTGTTCATTTTCTCATCTCTCCCAGGATCCCAGTATCCATTCCTGGGGACAGATCAGAGAAGAAAAACAGAAGGTCACCTGTGGGTCACTGCCATTCAGTTTGCTGTGCCAACCTGAAAGCCAAGGCCATTAAATATGAAAATCCACTCATTGTCTCAGCCCTGATTGTGTCCTGTCTTTCAGACCAGGCTTGTCATAGTCATAGCAACCCTAATAGGCGGATGTGCATTGGACCACATCATTTGCAGGGTGTCTTTAACGGAGAAAAGTTTTGTCGAAAATATGTGTGATTAATGCCTTCAACTATTATCTCTAATTGAACAGACATGAAAGGGGTCCACTTTGTCGGCCCAGATAAGCCTATCACATGGCTATTAAAGGTATATTCAGGCCTTGCTGAATTAATCTATTATTGTCTCTTGTCTTTGGTTACCATAACGTGTTGTTGGAAGCTCTGCAAAGTCTGAGTAACTATTTGAAATCCAGCTCCAGTAATCCTCTAGACATGAGTATAAGAGAGGAAGGAAAAGCTATTTAGTGCATAATTGAATGTGCTGTGCTGTTTGCATTAGTATTAAGCAGCAGTTCTTTATTTTAATGTATTTATATCAGAGTGGTACATTGCCTTAACATCATTAATTATTCAGAAAGATCCCTAAAATTTCTGTCTTTAATCCTAACTGAAGCACACAAGCAACATGAAGATTCAAACCTCATGTTAGTGTGTGTGTGTGTATGTGCATGTGTGTGTATGTGTGTGTGTGTGCAAGGGAGGGAGACACAGAGAGAGAGACAGAAAGAGAGAGAGAGAGAGAGAGAGAGAGAGAGAGAGAGAGAGGCAGAAACAGGGACAGAAGGAAATAGAGCAATAGTATTCAATTTAAAAACAAGTCTCGTATTTATCTGAAGTAGGCACCTGTCATCATCTATGTAATTTATGCAGAATACAGCTTGTGGCTAATACACATATTGCAGAATGTGTTCCTACTCCTGGAGTGAGGGTCATGCTGGAGGAGTGTCCTCTTGACCAAGACTGAATTGAACAATAGTGGGTTATGATCCAGTAGGCTAAAAAGGATTTGCATGGAAATTTCACAGGTAGGTGCATCTAAAAAGCATACAAAGAAAAACGGCATTCAGTGTAACATTTAGTATAAGCAAGAGCAAACTGTGCTTCACAAGTTAATGAATTACTTAAGGAATTTTTCATAAACAATTGCATTTATGAGCAATAAGAAATGTAGAAAAATTGCATATAGCAAATTAACATTGAGAGAGAAATATGATAATTTTTTAATTTTGTTCTCTGTCTCTGTATCTCTGTCTCTCTCTCATACAAGGTCTCACTGTGCCTCACAGGCTGGCTTCAAACTCACAGTGATCTTTCTGCTTCAGCCTCCTGAGTGCTGGGAATACAGGCATGCACCACCATGCTTGTCATTGTGTAGACACATTGTAATATGTTTTTGTCTTTTTGTCAAATGTAGTATTCCATAGCTTGTTTAGATGCAATTAGATATTTACTTATAAAATAGAGGAGTTAAATCTGCACAGCACAAATACTTAACAGTGCATCCTAGAATGACTAAAAGTCTGCTCATATTATAAAGATATGATAATAAATATGAGTGTGAAAATTAATTTTAGAGAACAAGAATTCTAACATGAGTTTCACATTTCTAACATGAATTATTTCCAGGTTTATAGAAATAAAGATTCAAATTTCTATATGTAGAAAATGGTACAAAAGAAAATACAAAAGAAACTTATTGGATGACTCTTATAGACTAAAATTATTTGATTATAGTAGATTAAAACCTGTAACATTAAACAAAAAGACAAGTTTTAAAAGAACAAGTAAAATTATGAATTGATGTTCAAAAAATATTTAAATATCTTTTGTAAATTTGGCCACAAGGCACAAAGCAATCTGAATAAACAGAGATGTGAAAGTACAAAAACCTGAAATGCCATTTTGTCCTCAAAAGAGTGGCAAGAAATTCAATTTATTATATCCTTCTTCAAGAGTGTGAAAGTAAAAGTATTTTGTTATGTCCCTAGTGCAAGAAGGACTGACACAGGCATGGAAGGACAGCATTTGCATATCTGTTCACAAATGAATCTTTTCACTGGTGCATAAATTCAATATAACTTTCTATCCCACAGAAATAAAACCCTATATATTAGTTTATAGCAGTATTACTTAAATTTATGACCATTGGCAAATAGCCTAAAGCTTTATCAATAATCATTAAATCACAATATCTTATGTGCCTTTAAGCTTAAACATTTCAACTCACTTTATCTTGGGGAAGCATAACATTTAATAGACATCCAAACTCTGAAATGAGCCTGTTTTCAAATCCTGGATCAAAATGCTTTCTTTTTCAATTTAAAAAATACCTTACTTTTCTTTTTTACTTTTACTTTTAAATTTACTTTTTCATTAAAATTAATTTGATGAAGTGCCTATAGAAAATTCTTTTCTATTATAAAAATTAAGTAAAATTATACATAAAGCACTAAAAAGACATACACATTATTTAAGGCTAGTCTTTAATTTTTCATATGTATGCTTAAATGAATGCACATCTTTGACTTTGAATTATTGCACAAATACTCTTTTGATTGTATCATACTCATCCTCTGCCAGTTATCCCCAAGGTCTTAGCATAGATACTGCTTTCATCTGAAATATTTACTTGAAGTGTAAAGCCAGTGCCACACACATATATTCAAAGATTTCAGAGTTTGTTTTATTTTTCTCTTTAGAATACTGATATCCTTGGAATAATGGAGTTATTTTGGTTTGTATATTAAAAGGAAAAATAGCAAAGACATTGTACTAAAGTCACAGCCTCTAGAGTCAAACAAATTAGCTTTGGCTCTTTCTTAACCCTCTAGACTTTGCCACGCAACCACTGTCATGTACAGTTTTATAAACTGTAATATCCTAGAGATTCTCCTTTGAGCATACGGTGTTGTAATTTATGTAGACAACTTGGCCCCTGTCATCAACTAGAGCAAGACTGAAACAGATGATGTTATTGCTCATCTATTATATCAGTGTCCAGTCAGAAAAGTCACTTGAAAAAATAGTACAAGAGCTATCTTCAGTAACATAAAAATTAACTACTCTTATACAAATAAAAATAACTTAGTCATCCTTATCTCTCAATATACTCAAAGACATTTCAATATACTCAAAGACATTGTACACTCAAAGGGTGTACAAAAACCCCCTTTTGTACTCAGGGTTTGCAAGTAAAACAATTGTATACAACACATGTAATTTATAGTATTATTTATAGTAGTAATCCAAAATGTTAAATACAAGAAGTTCAGGAAATCTGTCCACCCTCTAAAGATGGAGCTGATTGGCCCAGATCCCACAGCAGCATCCTGCATGAGTCCAGCTGAAGACCTAGAGCCCATGACAATGTATCATTTAAGTCTGTTTCATGAATGTTCTCTGGGAAGGCCCAATGGTCAGTGGTAGAAATCAGCAAGTCTGTACCAGCAGGATGAAAGATCAGTGCCAGTAGGCTGAGGGTTCTGCATTGGAAACAGGAAGTGATATTCAAAGTAAGGACCAGGGCTTCCCTGAGAAGTACCAGAGCCATGCTCAGTGACAAGGCCCTGAGCCACTCCGAAGAAGAGAACAGCCAAATTCATATCAGGAAAGAAACTTAACAAGTTCCTCCAGGAGAATCCACAGTAAAAGGAGAACCAGCCATATCATGGAGAACCAACAACACTACCTCTTCCTCTCCAGTCTCCTTTTTATG
>PVJX010007144.1:0-72690 GCA_004027295.1 Dolichotis patagonum | reverse complement strand
GCTATTCACAGAAATAATTAAGGAAAACTTCCCAAGAATAGGAAAAGGAAATGATATTCAGATGTATGAGGCATACAGAACTCCAGACACCTACAACCAAAACAGAAATACACCCATACATACAATCATCAAGATCCCAGAAATTAATCACAAGAAAAGAATATTAAAAGCTGTCAGAGAAAAGAAACAGAACACCTATAAAAGAAAACCCATCAAAATCATGACAGACTTCTCAACACAAACCATCAGGTCAAGAAGAGCTTGCAGTGAAGTATTCCAACCCCTAAAAGAAAATAACCTCCAACCCAGATTGATGTACCCTGCAAAACTGTCTCTCAAAATTAATGGAGAAACAAGATGCTTCTATGACAAAGAGGAACTGGGGGAGTTCATGACCACCAATCCAACCCTACAAAAAATACTGAAGGATAGTCTAGAAAGGGAGACAAAAAAACACCAGGATTTCAGAAACAGTGGCAGAGATGCCTCAATGAATGGGGCAGACAGTGAAATGAAGGAAAAAGTAGACAACCTATGGCAGAAAAATAGCATAGCAGAAATGAGGCACAGAAGGTTGGCTATAATTTCTAACATAGATGGCCTTGACACACTAAGAAAAAGAAACACAGGCAGAGTAGATCAGGAGATGGAGTCCATCGAGAATAAGAAATATAAATATATATAATTAATATAATTTCTGTATAAGAAATATAATTAACCTCAAAAAGTGTTTATGGACCAAAAGTCAAATATGAGAAAACAGTGCTGTATGTGACAGGGAACCAGAAAGAAAAAGGGGCAGCTTGTCCAGCACCTGCAGATAGGTTGGAAAGACATTACACTTTTGTGCAGTAGACAGCTACTCAGCTATTACAAAGGAAAACCTTGAAGCTTTTGTAGGTAAAGGAATACAATTTAAGATTAAGTCCAGAGGTAAAAAGGTTCAGAATAACTTAGGCAAGTAGTGGGTTGCACCCATAAAAAAAAAACTAAAGGAGTTAGTGGGACCCAAAATATACAATGCACCCTGTGAAAGTGAAAGGGGAGGAATTGTCTAAAAAAGGAAGGCAGAGGACACTGTTAATAGTGTATTAGGATTTAAAATCCACATAATTCTTATCTCTCTGTTTAGTTTGGTTATATTCTGTTCCAGTCCACTTCCACTAGACTTGAGGATACAGACAGCTATTCCAAACATAGCAGGATATACTATGGAAACCATCCTTAGTTTCCTATTAACTTAATCTGAAGCCATGCTTTACTTACACTGTCTTATTATGAATTATATTATTTGAATGTGGTTTGTTAGCTCACTGTTTTTTATTGACTGATTTTATTTGAATCTATTATGATTTATAGTATCAAGTCTAAGGGTATAGGCAACTATTCTGAAGATGACAAGATTCACTAGCATACTCACTCAGGCTTGACTATTACCTGCTTTTGAAGTCTTATAATTTCTATAATGTTTTGTTTCTATTAATATTGTTATGTACTGCTATGTTCAATTGTACTATGCCTGATGATATAGACAATTCTACTGAAGATAACAAGAGACATCATAGTAACCATTTTAGATCACCTTGTATTGTGGTTTTATATGACTTTTTCATTTTGTGTTTTCCTAGGAATTTGGGGGATTTTTTGTCTTGCTTTGTTTTGTTTTTCCCTCTAATACAGAAAACTCATGCATGCATAGAACTTCTAAACAGTTTATGAGAACTGATTATATAATGCATAATGAAATGAACAACTACTTTTTTGAAGAAAAAGAGAAACTAAGGTACTCAGTGCTGATTTTGTAATGTCATGATGTGAACTCCATCAGTACTATTAGTCTTTGTTCAGAGTGATTTTAGTTTGTTTTGTTTTATTTAATCTCAACACATGTGAAGATATAGACAGCTATTTTGCAGAGAGGGACACTATGATAGCCATTGTTGACCAACTTATTGTCTGATCTTAAAGACCTAAAATGCCTTAATCATCCTGTTTGGATCAGTATGATACTGTGTTGTTTTGTATGAATTCACTATCTGTGAAGATATTGTCAACTATTTGGAAGAAAGCAAAAGACAATATGATAGATAGTGAAGAAGTCTGGTTCTCTGGCTTTGAAAACTGTGTCTCTTACATTATTTTCTTATGTTAGGTTTTGTTCTGTTTTGTTCTCTTTAATTTTACACTTTTTAAAATAAAAAATTTTTAGAAAAAGAGAAGCAACAATAAAAATATATAAGATTGAACATAGATGCAAAAATCCTTAAATAACTACTTGCAAAATGAATTCAATAAAATATTAAAATTACATACCTTTCAGTGATGCAAGAATATTTCAACATACATAAATCAATAAACACAGCATTTCACATCCATAGAATGAAAGATAAAAATTTTATGATGGTCTTAATTCATACAGAAATATCCTTTGGATAGAATCATTAGGCAACAGAAAGAAATAAAAGTTACACCAATATGAAAAGAGGAAGTCAAATTATACTCATTTGAAGATAGATGATGTTACACTTAGAAGACCTTCAATACTCCATCAAAAAACTATAAGAGCTTCCAAATGAATTCAGCAAAGTAGCAGTACTTAGAACCAACATTATAATCATATTTTTAATATATGCCAATAATCTAGTGAGTAAGAAATGAAGAAAACAATTCCATTCACAATGATTTGAAGAAAAATATGTAGGGATCAATCTATCCAAGCAGGTGAAATGCTTCTTCGGTGAAAATTGGAAAACACTGAAATATAAATTGAAGACTTTGGATCAGTGGTGGTGAACCTATGACACATGTGCTGAAACTGGATCTTACCACTGAAAGTTCTAAAATGTTCCCGGTTATGGTACTAGATGATGGAAAGACCTTCCCTGTTCACGATGGGCAGAATTTGTATTGTCAATGTGGCCATGCTACCAAAAGTTATTTAGAAATTCAACTGACTCCTTATCAAAATACCAATAACAATTTTTGCAGAACCTGAAAAAAAAGAAAAACAATTTTATAATTCATATGGAAACATGCAAGTACCAGAGTAGTGAAAGTAATACTAAGGAAATAGAGAAAGTCAGGGATCATCACAGTACTTGATTTCAAATTATACTGCAAAACCTTAGTAACAAAAAGAGCATGGTAAGATCATTAGACAAACATGTAAATCAACAGAACAGAATAGAGGCATAGAAACAAACTCACATCCATCTGACTCTGAAAAAAGGTACCAAAACCAAATGTTAGACAAAGGCAGCCTAGCAAGAAAATGTTGCTTGGAAAAAATGGCTGTCCACTTGTAGAATTATTAATCTTAATCTCTATCTCCTAGAACAAAAATCAGTTAAAGTGGATTAAAGATCTGGTTATAAGATAGGAAACTTTGAAACTTCTAAAAGAAAACATATGGAAAGGTCTTGAAGTCATAGACACAGGCAGACTTCCTGAACAGGATTCTAATTGTACAGGAAATGTACAGGAAACAGTAAGATGGGTCAACAAATGGGACCATATCAAATTTAAAAGTTTATGCAAAGTGAGAGAAGCAACAGAGTGAAGATAAAGTCTACAGAATGGAAAAAAAAATTTGTCAGTTACTTTTCTGACAGAAGACTGATATCTATGAAGAACTCAATAAACTTGCAACCAATAAAATCAAATAAATAGAAAAATGCCCTGATCAGAAACTTCTCAGAATAAGAGCAAATAGCCAAAAAGTAGAAAAACGAAATTTCATATTTCAACATTTTTAGTCATCAGGGAAATGCAAATAAAAATCACACTGAGATTGCTCCTCATTCCAGGGAGAGTGGTTATCATTGAGAATGCAAGAAGCTGTACATGCTAATCTGTATGTGGGAGAAAACAAAATCTATACTGCTGGTGGAAATGTCAACTAGTAGAGCAACTATGAAAATCAGCATGTAGATTCCTCAAAAAACTAAAAATGCAACAACAATTTAATACCACTCCTTGTTGTTTACCTGAAGCAGTAAAAGTCAGCATTCTGTAGTGATAGCTGTGTATCCATGTTTGCTGTGGCATAAATCACAGTGGTTGAGATATGGGACAAATCTAAGTAAGCGCCCATTTACTGATGAATAGATGTAATGTGCATCATCCTTGGTATGCCAAAGAACTTTCATACAAATAACTTTCTTTGACAGTGTTAGTTGTGTCTTCTGTGACAAGTTCTATCAATGATTGCTTATTTAAATATGTCTTTTGGCTTCAATTCTTAAAGATGCTTTTATTCTCTGTAGAACTTTTTCTGTGGAATTTTTAAAATATTATTCTATTGTTTTCTGAATTGTATTGTTTCTTTTTTTATTTTGAAGGTAGTAAAATATAACAGAACAAAGCCAATGGAGACAATACAGTGAAATTGGTACAGAACTCCACAGCAGGACACTGGGACAGTAAGAGGTACCATAGCATATCTTGTTATCTTCACAGTAGTTGTCCATTCAATCAGGTATAGCAAAATCAAACCAAAAATAGAACATTATAAAACCTATCAAAACAGAATATTGAACAGAGCAAAACAATTAATCAGAACAAAGCAAAACAGTGAAAACAATATTTGCCTTCAAAGAGATGATAGAAGAAAATCTCCCATATTTGCTATATAGCATACGGTCATCCTCCCAAGCTCAGAACTCTGGCTCCCAGTTGCTAACTGGGTGGGGGTGGGGGAGAGATGGGATGTGTGATTCTCAACCCATGTGCCAGTAGGCTCATGGGAGACACTGACTGGTTCTCTTCCTGGCTTATCTGCAGCTTGCTCACACCACAGCCACTACCAGAAAGGTGGGCATGTTGCTTTCTTGCTCAGTGCCCTAAGTTCCAACATGGCTGGATCTTGGGAGATGCTGTTTCTCTTCCTGGCTCACCTGCCACTGGCTGGTATCATGTCTGCTTTCCAGGAAGGCGGGTGTGTTGCTTTCTTACTCAGTGCCCTGAGTAAGAGTATTGGAGTAAATTCCAGTATCTGATTTGTATTTTTTCTAAGAAGTTAGCCATAATTCCTACTGTTGTTCTACTGTATGAGTTTTATTTTCCTCATGTTTTTCAGTTTTTTATGAGTGCTTTTAGAATTTTTTATTGTTATAAACAATTTGATTCTGGTGTTCCTAGGTGCATTTTCCTCTTTATTTGCATGGTTTGAGATTCACAGTATTTCTTGTATGTGTGGATTGTCTTTTAAAATTAAATTTGAAAATATTTTAATGAATACCTCAAATAGCTTTTTTTCTTGTACCTCCTCATCTTCTCTTTCTGAGACTAATTACATGTATATTTTAATACTTGGTATATTTTATATTGGCCATTGAGACTTTAATCATGTTTTACAGTTGGCTTGCTATTAACTCTTTAGTTTGTGCAATTTCTGTTGACATGTTTTTATGTTTACTAATTCCTTCTTCACTTTTGTTTAATCTGCTATTAATCACATCTAATGCATTTTCAATTTCATATTTTTGTTTTGCTGATTCAGTTTTATTATTCTGAAATTCTCCATTGTTTATTTTTCTCATCACTCTTTAATTTTTAAAGCATTTATCACAATTATCTTCTAAGAATTACAGTGTTTGGGTCATATATTGGCTTACTTCTAGTGAAGTATTTTTCTTGCTGTTTTATATTTCTGGTATTTTAAAAAGTTGATGAACTGTATTGTGGGATCTGAAACCTGTTGTCTTTGAGAAATGCTGTATTTCATAAAAGCATATTAACTTAATAGCAGATTATTTATCTTTTTGATCAGCACTATTGGTCTTTCTTAAAGTGGTTAACTTTTGTGTTTTTTTATATTTTGAATATAATAAATCTTAATACTGCTTAGACACAGCCTTTACCACTATGTCATGATTCAAATATTTCAGTGGAGACCCAAAGATTTTTTTTACCAATTTCCTCAAAATAATGACAGTCATACCCCAATACTGTCTGCCCAGCAATGAGGGTCTGCTAATATTTCTGAAACTCTTTTAGCCTTCCAGATATTGTTTTCTCCAACAATGACTCATTAATATTTTGTTCTGTGGATGTATGTAGTTCAGAAATCAATCAATGATGTGAGAGAAATCTACATAATGAGTCTCTCTGATTCTCTGCACTTTTGTTTCTACCCTTGAATTTTAGCCATTCCTGTGCATTCATGAGTACCACTGAGTGATTTCTTAGATCAATAAGATGATGGATGTTTTCTTGGGTTTTACAGAGGGCATGTTGCTGGACTTGGGATTTCACTCTGGTGAAAACTATGTAAATAAAGATCTTACCCAGAATGCATTTATTCTTCTAAGGCTACACGTCTTCATATTTTGTTGATTTGTGTGATATTTCAGTTTCTTTAAGTCATCATATTTCAAACTTTTTCTTAGTTTCCTTCTTGGCTTTCAGCAGGTGAGCTATTCATTTTTTAATTTTTCCATCAATACCAGAATCTACAAAGTCCCATCAGCATTATTTCCTTGATTTGCAAATTGTTAAGAGGTTTTGAAATGTTTTATTAAAATTAAATTCATTTAAATGCAAAGTACTTCTTAATTATGGAAATGTTGACACAACAAATGAATAAGAACTTCAGAAATTAGACATCATTATATAAAAGTGCTATATTAACCATTAAGCAATGAGTAAGATGGCAATCAGGAATTTCAAGTTATGTTTATCCAATTATTTATTAAAATTGCCAGCACATTTTCTAGTGTTTACTGAAGTCACCTTACATTTTAACTCTGTAATTTAAATTTCTTGCATACATTTGATCACTTGTAGCAACACTAAAATTCTTCAGAAAGGACCTGTATTTTTACAAAATAATGACCCTGAGGAACACCTCACAGTCACAAAACATTCTTTACAAGCAAAACTCACCTGATTTTACCTAATTAAAGTTTATTAACCCAACTCTGAAGTACTTTTTCAGAAACTTTCCATTTTATACAATGAGTGGAGTCCCAAAGGAGTTACGGCAAGCACATTGCATAAACAGAGCCTGGTCCTGGATGCAGGATGGTATGCCCGTGGTTTTGAGTAATCTATGGCAATCTTGTAATTGGTCCTTTCTTATCCTAACTTGAATTGCAATACTGTTCTTGGTAGAAGTAAAACACATACTTTGTGTTAGCGTTGATGCATCACAGAATAATACAGGATATTTGCTGGTACCTTAGTTTGAATATGGTTCCTTTGAAAACACCTAAGAAAAGAGAACTAAGGATGAGTTAAGCTGCATGAAAAAAATCACATTAATTGACACAGCATGGACTAGAATTTGGCACCCTAAATCTATTAAGTGTTATACTGTATCATATATAACACATTGAAGAAATAAATTATTCCTCACTTTTTATTATGCATATTTATGTTTTATATTTTGATTAACATCAATGTTAGTGAAATAATTCATTTCTACATGAGTAGGGCAAGTTTTGTATGAAAAAAATTAAGTTGAAATTTTAAAGCAAGTGTCAGACTAAAATCAGTCTCTATTAGCCTACATTGTTTTATATAGTCTAAGCACAGTCTAAAAAAATGTACTTGCCAAATGTTTCCTTTCTCCATAATTTACAACTATTTATCCTCTGGGGGAAAAAGGGAGATGTATGATGTTCAGTATTTTATCATTGTCTTATTTATTTAAGCTCATTTTAAAAGTAAATTGTTCCTCTGAAATATCTAGCTTTGCATATAAGATATACTCTTAATCATATATAATTTACAATATTTTAGTTGTTATTTATGATGAATACTGTATTAGCATCAACTATCACAAGAATCCTCTTTCAAGTATCTTTTTTGGGAGACTGAATCAGACCTAAAGAAACTTGCCACTTGCATCTCTATTTGGCATTTTCCTCTTATATAGTAAAACTGCACCAAAGGTTCAATTGTTATAATTCTTGCTCAGAATTAAAAGCTACTTGTGAAAAACTCTCACCTTGTTAATAAGCTGGAGGAAGATGATAGTAGAGAGTTTACTGAAGAATTTATATGTCATCTTTTTTACTGGGAAGCCATATTGTTAGATTTTAAATCTCTTTAATAAAGCCTCATCTCAATACAGGTACATAAATATATGTTATAAATTTATATTTGTATGTAGATAATATAGATATGCTGTCCAAAACTAGGCATAAATAAATACTAACTCAAAATAAGAAATATCTTTTCATACATACAATTTCTACAAATATAATTGTACTGAAAAGCAGGTCACTTTTGATTAATCTTAGGTCTGTTAACCTTTCAAGTATACAAATGGAGAGTTAACCAAGCTAAAATTGAAATTTTCTTATCTCAGTGAACTTTTGTATTAAAAATATGTGGACAATAGTGAAGTCAACAGAGTTTAATATAGATATATTACAAGATTTACAAATTTAATTTCTCTTCAAAGTATATGGAAGATATATGCATATGAGTGTAGTCAGTTGCTATGGACTTAAAATACACTAGACCTCATCTATTTAAATTGCTTTTATACTACTATATGTTTTGATAAGATTATAGAATGTTGCCCTTTGATAATTACTAGAGTAATAAAACAGATTCACTTAGGTATTATTGTCCAAAAATTTCAATGATGGGCATTTTTCAAAGATTAAGGCTGAGTGTAAGATAATATAAAAAGAAAGATAATTTTGAACCGGAATGACCATGAAACTTCTTGTAATAGAAGGTAAGCATCCCTAAAATTCTGTCTGTAGGACAGGATTGTTTGTTTGCATTAGTCACTTTCCCATCACTGAGGGACATTACATGCACTCACAATTGAAAGCAGTGGTTTAATTTGGCTTATGGTTTCAAGGGATGCAGTGTGTGGTATGTTCGTTTCCAAGAAGAAATGTCAAGGCAGAAGGGTATTATGAAACAAAGATGCTTAGTTCATGACAGGTGAAAATCAGAACAGGGCAACAGTGGCAGAGAGGAGGACGTGAGGGAGCAGATGTAAGCGCCAGGGTCATGACCAACACAGACACATCCAGAAGTAAGCTTTAATAATTCCCTGGGCTTCTACCAAGCCAATCAAATAGACAAAATTGTTCACTGTATTATTGATTCACTATCTCTAAGGAAATAAACTGGTCACAACGATTTACCACTACAGTTTCAGTAGGATAAGTTGTACATACTCTGCCAGCCTTGAAGGTAACTGGGAGACTTCATCATAGAATCTCTGAGAGATTCTATCATATATCTTGTCTTTGTCTTCAGATGGACACACAGACACAATCTAAATGAAATCTACCAAGGCTTTCTAGGTACCTCACTTAGAAAAGTTAGTTCTATAAATGTTATTCATTTTTTGTGGTCTAGATATTTCTGTTGCTCTCAAAGGTATATGCTATAATCCTAATCATCAAGGTAATATTATGAGGAAGGAGCCATTTGGGAGGCGATTAAATCATGAACTCAGAGCCCTCATCAATACTCATATGATTAATCCTCTACAAGAGACTCCAGATAGTTGCCTTGTTTTTTCTGCTCTGTGGACACAGCAAGAAACCACTGTCCATGACAGTTGGCTGCACTTCCCAAATTTGTCATAAATTCCATTCTATGAAGGTGTCTAGAGCGTAGTGCTTTCTTACAGCAAACTAAATGGCCTATAGTAGTGCTTTATAAGCAACATGCAAACTGTTGTAAGCAAAAGGCAAGCTGTTTTGGTGTATGGTAATCTGTACACATTATCAAAGTATTTCTGTGGCTTCTTAGGGAGTCAAAGAAGAGAGTATTAGTGAGTAACTGTAATAAAATTATAAATTTGGGAAGAATGGCTGGCCGAGACAGGGCAGACAGCAACAAAGACAGAAGTGTGTGAAAAGAAGCTGCTTAAGGAGGGCTAGAAATAACAAAACAATGAAATTTCCTATTTAGACTATAGTTAATCCAACACAACTCTCAGATGTGCACATTATGGCCAGAAATTAATGGCCAAAACTCCCAATGTGTAGTTAATAGCATAAGTATATCTTTTTCTTGTTTTCTAGTCTATATTTTCCTCAATGAAAATAACATGATATTCCATTTACAATCTACTGTTTATTATAGCACCTTACATTGTTATTTCTCCTTTTATTAGGTGAAAAATAATTCCTGTGTATTGAATGTTTACACATTGTAGAAATAGAAGCATCTATGTTGGAGTTTCCTGAAGAAGAAAATAAATACTTCCAGGGACTCCAGAACAGAACCCACAATAAGAAAATTAGGGGGTTAATTTATTTGGTTTAAATGCATCACAAAATCATGTCATTTTGGTTAGAAGGAAAATTACCTAATTTAACACTCGAAAAATATCCAGCCTCTTAGCATAACTCATCTATTTATTTTTCCTTTACCAGTTCAGTAGTAAATTAAAGGAACAGAGACATGGAAAAAATGACAAGTCCAAACTTAAATTGATCTCTAAAACTAGAATATATTTGTTTCTGAAATTTCTTAACCATAAATTTCCTGGTTAAACTAAATGCTTTAAAACTGATTGCAGAAATAAATTCAAGTGGAAAATATAAAAATATAAAATCAAAGAGAAATTTTGGTAAATTTTTTACTCTGGATTATAATTGGCTTCCACATTTTTTGCATACTCATCATGGATGACTGTTAGAAACTAAGAAAATTGTCCCTTTTAAGGAAAACCTATCTTTTCCAAATATTGATTAGAAAGAAATTTATCTAGTTTAAATGACCACTTTGACACTTTGAGTTTTTAAAAAACAATGCTCGTAGGGAGACAATTGATTTTATGGATTTTCACCACTTTAATTTTCCTTGTCATGTAAATTAATTGTAACTCAAATTAGTGAACCAAGAAAAGGATTTGTACTTTGACTAAATAAATGTGAATGAAAATAATACAACATAAAACTACCATGAGAAAGATCAGAAAGATCAATTTTCAAAAAGCAGAAAAAAATAATTGCATTCTACTTTATACAGTAATGTAATTTACATGGTAGTACTTATAGGGCCATTAATAGGTGAAGGACTTTGGAAAAACAAGGATAAAAGATCAAAAACTTAGGAATGTGAGCAAATAGCATGAAAAATCATTTCTCACAGGAACTGCACAAATGAAGTTATGAAATGTTGTTTAACTTCACTCAAAATAAGATAAATGTAAAATAAAGTTGCCTTTATGATATCAATTCTCATTTACTGTATAAGTACAAACATCAGATTATGATGCAGTACCCTATTGTTGAAGTAATACAGAAACGAGCATTCTTCTCTTTTTCTGATGAAACAAAAATTTAAACATTTTATGAAAGATGTTTCTGTAGCTACAAGTCCATATTAAATTATACCTTAACCCTTGACTCCACTTTTAGACATTTATCTTTAAAAGATCTCTCCAAAATAATCAGACAAAGCAATAACCACATATACTTATTCAGAAAATTTACCATTAGCAGAACCATAAAAACAAATAAAATTCTGAATAGAAAATGGATTGAATAAAATATAATGCCTACCAAACTACTATGTATTTAAAATAAGAATAAAAATTGTCAGTTAATGTGGTATCATTTTTCTGATAGAATGTGACATGGAAAAACAAAATGGAACTGAAAGGAGCATAAAATATTTGTTTGTTTGTAATTTTTGATCTCTTGAAAACAAAACATACCCATAAATGATCACCTGATACAAAAGAAGAAAGTGACATAGAAGAAGGAGTGGGTATCTGGGAAGGGAAAGAGTTGACAGTGAGACTCTTTTATTTCTATGTTTCTACTTTGGAAATATGGAAATAATTTATATACTTATAAACTAAATTAAATGAAAGAAGTACAAAAGTAATCAATACCATATGAAAACAAATAGATACAAAGAGCAATAACATTGTAATATTGATAACATAAAACATAGATGAATTTATGTGCTTATTTAGAAATGGAATTTGTCTACTTTTGAACATAGTGTTTTGTTGTAATATCCTAAATGGGATATAATATACAAAAAACATAAACAACAAAAATAATTGCAAAGAAATTTTGATCATTGAATATTAGGTTGGATGTTGTTAGTAGTAAGAATGTAACACTATCAAAACTATTTTTTAAGAAAGAAAATAGTGATTCTGAGAACTAGGTTCTCCCATTAGGAAGCATAAAATGTAAATATAAAATAATAAACAAAAAGAACCTTGTGATGCATGATTATTGTTAGAGGTGCCAGGATAGACTCTTGATTGAAATAAAAACTCTGTCAATCATTGATCCTTTCATCTGTCTCTGCATTTATGCATTTCCTAACAATGGCTACTGGCAATGCAGAAACCAGTAGCTAGAATCTACACACATATTCCTTTGTGAAAATTATTCTCCACCTAAAAATAAGTAGGGCTCATTAGGGAAATGATCACAGGTAGGACTAGGAGAGTGCAAGTTAGGAACATGTCATAAAAAAGTGTATTCCAAAGCAGATGAAGATAAGAAAAGGTTACAACAGTTTATCTAAAGGGCTATTTATTTACTTTTATATTGCTTTGAGCATCAAGATTACTAATGACATAAATCTTATAAAACATAGAAAAGATCCATAGGTTTATATAGATCTTTTTAAGATGCATTATAAAGAACTCTGAAAAAAATAGGCCACCTAAAATTAAAGACCTAGTCAAGAAATGGGCAAGAGAAATGAACAGGTGCTTCACAGAGGAAAAAGTATAAACGGCCACAAACATATCAAAAAAATGTTCGACATCTCTGACCACTAGAGAGATGCAAATTAAAACAATGCTAAGATTCCATCTCAGTTTATAAACAATTGCATTCGTAAACCAAAAAATAACAAGTGCCAGCATAACTGTGCTGAAAAGGAAACCCTTTTACATTGTGGAAATGTAAACTAGTATGGCCATTATGAAATTAGTATAAGGATTTCGCCAAGAACTAAAATTGGAAATTCTGTACGACCCAGTTATTCCATATAGGTATTTTCCCAAAGGAATTTAAAACACCATACTACAGCAACAACTGCATAGTAACATTAGGACACCACAATTCATATTGGTTAAATCTTGGAAACTGCCTGTGAATTTATCAACAGAAAATTGGATACAGAAAATGTGCTATTTATATAGAATGAAGTACCACTCAGCCATAAAGAAGGATAACTTTGAGACCTTTGTAGGAAAATGGATGTATTTGAAAAATATAATATTCAGTGAAATAAATTAGATACATAAACTTGAATAGCATATATCTCTCATTTAGTAAGGTAAAGAACAAACTAAGAGATAAAGGAAGAATAAAAGAAGATAAGGTGATAGATCTCTTGCCTATGGAAAAAAGTACAGGGAAAAGGGGGAATGAGAAAAATAGATAGAATGAAGATATGGTATGGACAGGATCCCAATAACCTCAATGAATGTGGACATTATATGCCATAAACATGAGCTAAGAGTAAAATATCAATAAGGATTAAAAGGGGTAAGAGGAATTAGAAGAAGAAGGAGGAAAGGAGAGGATAGAGAAGATTTAAAAACAGAAACAAGCTGTATTATGTATGTTTACCAACTCCTCAAGATAATTGTAAAATGTATGTACTGCAAACATGCACTAATAAATAAATTTTAAAAATATGTTAAAGGAACAGAAAAGAGAAAGTATTTTCTTGCTTTACAGAATGTTAATCAGTAAATGTAAATTAGATAGAATTATCACCTTATAACAAGAGTAATAATTGATTGGTCTAAGAACAACCAATAAATGGTACATGAGAGATTGTTCGGAACAGTATTTTCAAAAATCATAAATTTTTCCTTTATAAGCTACTGATGAATTTCAAAGAGGGAATACTCATTTAGAATTTTGAAATCTTTCTGATACCACCTTGGCCAAGGAATCAAGCTTTTCATTGGCAAAAATACGGTGTACTGAGCAGTGAGCCTCCCAGTGAGATGTGCTGAGGCGATGTTGCCTTGCCAGGATTCCTGCCTAAGATGTTAACCTGAAAGTAGTCAAGAGGAAGTGATCAGAAACTTAGAATCATCAGACAATTTACAAAACAGGTACAGAATGTTAAAGAATCCATTGCTATCATTCAAAAATACAGGTAGTTAAAATTATATGTAACTGTAGAATTATAACGAACAAATGCAATATATTGTTTGATTGTATCACAAACTTTAAAAGTGAGAAATAAAAAAGGCATTATTAATGCAACTGAGAAAAGTTGAATGTGGACTTCAACTCAGCAGAAGGAAGTTTTCATAAACTAAAATTCATTCGAATAAATGAAGAACATATGTCTCACGGAAGGTCAACTGCTTTCACACTATTAGCAAGATAATTTATTTTATGTGAATCTCATGAAAACGTACTTACTTATTTTGCTAAAGTGAATGTAAAAATATTTTTATGGAATAAATATTTGGTATGTACAAAGAATAAACACTCACACTGGAAATTATAAAAAATACAAAAAATGAACACTAAAATGAATTTCATTTTCATAAGAACTCAATTATCATGATATACATCATTGCCATATTTTTGTTTTATTCTATTTATTTTCCATAGTTTACAATTTTCTGTACTATGTTTTTCATTTCACACAATGCCACTTCTAAACATCCTTAACTATGGCATAATTTCATCTTTCCAAGCATGGTAGTTTCTTATGGTGCGAATCTAAATCCATGTAATTTTAATTACTTTCTAGACCATTCAGCAAGGCCAGTCTAAGCTAAATTCACTTTTTCAGGAGATATGTTGTTTCTAAATTCTGGTGTGTGCATTTGGAAGGGATATATTTCATATATACTATATATATATAGTATATATGGATATATATGATACATACAATATGTTGCATTTGTTCGTTATAATTCTAAAGTTACATATAATTTTAACTATCTGTATTTTTTAATGATAGCAATGGAATCTTTAACATTGTGTACCTGTTTTGTAAATTGTCTGATGATTCTAAGTTTCTGAACACTTCCTCTTGACTACTTTCAGGTTAACATCTTTGGCAGGAATCCTGGCAAGGCAACATCTCCTTAGCACATCTCACTGGGAGGCTCACTGCTCAGTACACCATACTTTTGCCAATGAAAATCTTGATTCCTTGATCAATAGCCAGATAAAATAATTCAAAACTCAGAAAATTTTTAATTATGAAACAAATAAGACCAAGTGTTAAACCACACCAATCATTTTACATTTGACTTGTATACTTCTCTTTGAAGAGTAGTTATTCTGGTATCCATTAACTGAAGACGTGAAATATGAAGTGGGAATGGCACCTGAAGTAACACTAGTGTCATCACTGGACTTCTCCTTGCTGCAATTTATCCTACTTCTCTTAAAAGATATGCAGAAACTCTTCATCTAGCTGGAAGCATGGTCTAGGGAAAGAAAGCACAGGAGTAGGGGTAACTGGAAAAGACAGTCTCTCAGACTCACCTTTAGACTCAACTCGTACAAAAGTTCTTTGTGAATCTAATAAGTTTCCCTCTGGTACCTTTGACACCTTTCCACCAATGGCTTTTTCACTAGCTTTTGTGATGACATTTTGTCTCTTCATATTTCACACACATAGTGTTCATGTACTCCCAGTTTAGGAGATTTTATTTTTTCTTAAGTGGTCAGATAAGCACCATGTCTTTGATATCATACACTCAAACTTACACAGTTATCAACTCTATTTCAGGTTTATAATTTGTAAAACAATGAAAGGATTTTAAAACAGCAAAAAGAAAACCCATTAAAACATTCAATGATGCCTTAAAGTAAGAGTTTACATTTACTGTATGCTCAGTATATTTACTTTGAGACTACTTGAGTATTCAAACTCATTTTCTGTATGTGTGAGAAAACAATGTGTTTTGATCATACAAAAAACTTAGAGTAAGGCTGTTTATTAGTTTTCAGACATTTGCAAAACAGAATTCAGCACGTGCACGTGTACACATACATATTTGTGCATATTTTTCCATGTATATTTTCCACAGATTTCTAACACAGTGGTAAACAGTTCTGGCCCACAAAATTGACCTCCTGAATTATTACTGCATCACTTCGACAGCTCCAAAGGTGCACTGCAGTGGTGGCTAGCTGTTTGCCAAAGGGCGGTCTTCCTTCTTAGCTGTCTCATTCTCTCAGCAGCAGGTGATATTGTCATCTGTATTTCTTACATTTCTATGAGAAAATTTTCTTTGTGAGAACCTAATTCATTCAGTCTGAAATTCTGGGCATCACATGCTTTTAGGTATTTCAGGAAACTTTATTTTTAACTTGTCCTTTTTTGTGCTCTGTCACCAGTTATGGTTTCCCCCATCCTGTAGCAAAGTGGGAAGGAAAGGCTAATGGCTAAGAAGAGAGCCATTTAGAGAAAAGAGTCTCCTGAATCCTTGGGATGCCTAATCCTCCTCCCATGCCAAGAATTTATATAACAGCCTGTGAAGAAGCATTTTTCACTTGGTGCTATTTCCACTGAAATCAAAGGTCAACGTCTCATTCAAAGTGTTCTGCTTAAATACATGTCTATACTCTAAATTCTATGCTTTTGACTTTCTCGTTTTTCATTATCCAACAGCCATGTCGTTTTGATAGCTTGAAAAAATTCTTGCCATCTAAACATGATGCGGTTTGTAAAATTAACAAGTTCTTCAGAGTTGAAAACAATCTGTCAAATTGATTGCATATATCTAGGAAATAGGAATAATTAGGCTTTAAATTGGAATAATAAAGGAAAGAATTTATCACATTCATTGAACACAATATTTTCTCTAATGCTGAAAATTTATTTAATATAAGCTTACATAAATTTTGGCAAGAAGCCAGACTCTCACTTTCAAATTTCCCACCAAGTCTTCCTTAGTCTGAAGAACAAATCCTAAAGAGATTAATTACTTTGAAATTGGAATGTTTGTATTCACTGTCACTGATTTTTAGTGAAAAAAAATTAAGAGGATATAAGTGGAAATACTTGCTGGTTTTGTAATTCTTGTCTATAAAACATTATGAACAAGGACTAAATATTTAAGTCTAAAATTAATTTGCATAACCTGAATTGGCTATTACACTAAGAAAATCAAAAGATTTTCCTGAGTATACCTGAGCACACTCTTTTCCTGTTACCTACAATTATACTTTGCAAATAATAGCATTTTCCATCAAATATGCTATAGCATTCTGAAATCTCTTAAGCTCCAGTGCTCTTCAACGAACTATAAAATGACCAGAAAAAAATGTCCTTGAGACCAAGAGATGCAGCCAGGAAAAGTAGGAGGTTACTTCCTTCAGCATACGGTAGGGTCAAATCACTCATGTCACCATGCCTGCAGGAAAGGTGTGACTGAGGGAACATTAGTGGAAATTAGGAAACATTGGAAATTTTAGCCTTCATATGTCTCCTGCAGGTCTGAATCCAAGTGAGCTTCTTTCTCTTGCTCGCCATCTCCAAATGGAGCCATCTCCATTTAAACAGATACTTTGGGCTCAGTTAGCGTTAAGCATTATTTAAATCCTATTTACCAAACAGCACAAGAATATAACATTTTTAAAATGAACTTTTTTTTTGTTTTATTGCTGATGTTTTGGGTATTTATGGATTTTTTTCACTATTTTTAACACCACAAGTATTGTTTTCATAGTGTCACTGATAATATAGATTCATGTGCATGTTAATGTATTCACACATACTTCTTGCACTCCAAACTTTCCTTTTTAAATCTTTTTCTTGAAGTACAATTTTTAGAAAGTTCCTTTGATGGCATACTGTTGAAGTCAAACTCTCCAATTTTTTTTTTTTTACACAAATTGGGGAGAGTTTATTTGAGCACATCAAAACAACTTCAAACCAGGCAGCTACTAGCTCAAGAGTAGGTTTTGAAATCTCCAACATGATCAGATAGCTATCTAAATATCTCTTCATTATCTGCTGCTTTTAAATGTAAATTAAGATAGGCTGGCAATTGCAAGATACAGTTGTTTTCTTTTAAAAATTGGAGAGATTGTTTCACTAACCTCTGACATTATTGTTGGGAAATTGTCTATAAATCAAAATGCTGATTATTTGCAGGCGATGTCTTTTATCTTTAATAACTTCAAAATAATTTCTTTAATTTTACAGTTCTATTTCACCCTGATTGTGTGGAATATGACTTTATTTTCTTATTTATATTTCATTTAGATACCGGGATGTAAGAATTCATGTCCTGAGTTATTAAAATCTTGAAGCCTTAACTCTTATAATGTTGTCTGCCTAAAATTCTATTTTTTCATTCTAGAATTCTGCAAAAGAAATGTGTTAGTTATTAGTTTTTATGCATTAAAAACTTATGTTTTCTATCACTTTGTTTCCCAGACTTTAGATTATGTCTCCTTTTACTGTCTATCTTCAATGTATTTAAACTTGCTTTTAAATATAATCTGCTGATTTGTTATTTATGTCTATTATAGACATTATTTTTGAAGTTTTTCTTTGTGCTTTGTTTGGTTTGCTTTTAATATCTGGCTACATTGTAAGTCTGTAGTTCATTATTTAGGTTTTCAAGTCTCATTAAATTTTAAACAGAAAAAGAAAATGTTAAGAGTGAAGTCGAGGAAGATATCATACCCTCTCCCAGACCTAGAGTGTAGATACCTGATAAGCTATACCTTACTGAAGAGTAAAGAAAGAAGAGCTCCAGGAATCAATAAAAACCCACAGGAAAAGTAGAAATCAAAGAGAAACTGGAAAAACACAAGACAATGCAGGGAAAATAACATAGCAACCTGAAATGGCTTGTGGGACCTGTCTCCATAAACACAAGATAAGCAAAGAGTGGGTAACACTCACCCCAAGAAAAATCTATGGTTGTTATAAACTGCAAATATAGTGTGGAATTTTACTCTGAAAGCCTTTTCCATGACAAAATAATCCTAAAGAAATGTATGGTCACTGGAAATACTCTAAGTAATCCTAGACAGAGAAAGGGAGATGACAGCACCAAAGAACCAAAATTAAAGTATACATCAAACTGAGAAAGTAAAGGTAAGGGGAAAGAAAATCAAATGAATTTGCAATTGAAAATAGTGCAATAATAGGATTCAATAATAACTCTTTATGATTCACCAATCAAAAGACACAGACTTATAGGATGTATCAAAAAATGAAATGCATCAATCTGTTTTCCACAGGAGATAGACCTCATCCATAAAAAAGTTCATAAACTAAAGGTGAAAGGATGGAAAATGATCTTCCATGGACCAGAACCCCAGTGCAAACAGAGTTTTCTTATTTTCAGACACTGGAGATTTCAAGCCAAAACTGATTAGAAGAGACAAAGATGGCTACTAGTACTGATAACTGGAACAGTTCAACAAGAATAAATAAAAACTTTAGAAATCTTTGTATCAAATGCTGTCACACTCAACTTCATAAAATATAACGTAGGAGACATAAAAGAACAGATATACACCAGTACTATCTTTGTCCTGTAATAAAATTAAAAATGATTGACGATCTAGATATTAAAACAAATACACTGAATCTACTTAAAGATGAAACAGGTTAAACTCATGAGGACATAGTATTAGCAAGGAATTTTTTTAACAGAATCTCCATTGCACAAGAAATGACATGAAGAATCAACAAATTGGATCTTGTCACTATAAAGCTTCTATGCAGAAAGAAACATAAAAAGACAACCCACAGAATGGGATTTTTTTTTTTAGCTACTCCTTGGACAGAAAACATCAAAGGTATATAAAATACTAAAAAAATTTAGACCTATCAAAATAAAAGACTCAATAAAATGGGCTATTGAAATCAGCAGGCAAATTTCAAAGGAAATGGTACAACTGAGCAAGTATATGAGAAAATGTTTAGCATCTTAGGGAATTAGATTAATGCAAATAAAAATAACACCGAGATTCCATTTTATTCCAGAAAAAAATAATTATAACCAGGAATTTATAGCAAATGCTGGTGAAGCTGTTGCTATAAGAAATACTTCTACATTGTTGGTGATAATGTAAACGGGTGGCACCAATGTAAAAAACAGTCTAGAGAGTCCTCAAAAAATTTAAAATAAAAGTTCTGTTTGACTCAGCTATACTTCTTATGTGCATCTTTCCAAAAGAGTTAACAAATAACATAGTATAGTGATATGTGCTTCCTCATGTTTATAATAGCACTATAGCCAAATTTTGGAAATAGCCTATTTATCCAGTAACAGCTTTATAGGTAAAGGTAATGTGATATTTACACACGATACAGTACTACTTTGATCTAAAGAAAGATGCACTTGAGTTCTTCGTAGGAAAATGGATGCATCCTGTGGCCATAATGGAAATAAAATAAATATCTTATGCTTTCTCTTACATGAGAAACTCAAAGTACAGGTGATATAAAAAGAAAAATGAAAGAGATGTAGGAAACATGGAAGCAGACCTTCTGTAGGTGGCAAGAGGATGTAGGGATGAAGGGAGAGGGGAATGAGGAAAGGAGAGCTAGATGTGGAAAAATAAAGGCACAGTATGAGTATGTACCAACCGCCTATATGAATGTGTTCTTTATATCACAAACATGTATAACAAAAGTTTTAAACACAGTATATGCTCCATCTGGTTTGAACAAAACAGAAATATTTCTGAATGTAATTGTGCTCATAGTGTTTCTTCTAGCTGTTGCTTATCATGATTCATTTTTTAGTGAGGCCATAATTTTATATTATGAACCTTTATTTACCTTTATTGAAATTTTGTGAAGCTTTATATGTTGTTTGAATCATAATTTGTATTTGATGTTGCTGGATATTAGAACAACAGTAGGTTCTCAGCTAAGACTTGCAAATACATTCAGGCCTGAAACTGTGAAGACACTTCTGGACATGCAGTGTCTACCCCAAGGAGCTTTCTATCTCCTGGATATAACCTACAGGAAGACAGATTAATTTGCTGGTTATCTTTAATTTTCAACATAGGAGGAGCCCAGGAAGTTCTTCATTTCAGAGGAGTTTCTCAGTTCTGGTCCATCATATTTCATGGGACTGACATTACTTCCTTTCTATCACAAGAAAAGTTGCTGCTTCACTATTAGTTTTCCATTACTCTTACTGTCATTTATCCATTCATTCATTTATTTTGGTATCAGAAACTGAACTCAGGACCTTGTGCTTGCCAGACTAGCACTTATGCTGCTGAGCCATATCCCTAGGCCCCCACATTACTGTTTTAGATTACTTTCACTTTTCTTTTGAATCTCTTAGTACTTTGTTTATATTTGCCAAAAGTTTGAAAGGATATTTGCTTAATTTTGTCAAGAATTTCTATTTTTTGTTTGCTTTTGTTTCAGCAGGGGTTTTTTTAGGCATTGTAACTCACCTCACAGGCGGGTATTAAGACTATATTATGCATTTTTCCAATGTGACCTAAAAGATTAATAATAACAAATATTCTAAGTGTGGAATATAAATTCAAAATTCATCTAATTTAATTCTAAATTATATTATTCTAAATTACATTAGAATTACATTCTAGTATAATTCTAAATTCACTTCTACTTTGATTTGCCATATTCATGAATGGATTACTGTGTTTTTATCTTGTTTTTAATATTTCACATGGATCAATATATTTTGTTTTCTCTGATCCAGATCCTGAGATACTTTAATATGTAAAAAAAACTGTATATCTGACCATCAGTATGAATCTTTTGAAGTATAGTTTATATCGCTCATTTTTTATCAGTGTTCACTTGACTCTTCTCATTGCTTATATATTTTTCTTTATAGCAAAGGCAAACTAAGCCCAGGATTTAAAAGTCTAATGTGTCACATGGCAATTATCTATCTGGTTTGAACCACAATTACTTCTGTTATCACATTTACTACAAAGTTGTCTTCTATTTATGGCAATGCTACCACTTTTGGTTTGTTTGTTTGTTTGTTTGTTTGTTTATAGATACTTCGGATTGAATTCAGGGCTGTGCACTTGCCAGGCAGGCCCTTGTGCCACTGAGCTCTATCCCCAGCTCTGTTTTATAATAATGAACATACTTATGGATCTGAGTTTAGAAAGCGAGTCAGTTTAAAGGAACTATAAGTAAATGATAATAGTATATAAGAATTGCACACATAGATGTCAAACAACTTATTCAAAAAGTAAAGATGATAAACTCACAATCTGAGCTTCTTGTTCACCAGTAACCATAAATTGTTGCTTCTCTTCACAAGGTCCTTAGCATGCTTCCTTACATATAAAGTACACAGTTATGATGCTCATGCTAAAAGGTTGGGGGAGAATATGTCTGTACATAATGGGCCTCAAATTATGACCAAAGCTTTCAAAAATGATAATCTACCTAGTTAAGGCAAATAACTGATTACAAGTAGTTGGGAGTTGATATCACAACTTATTAGAAAAAAAAACCAACCAAACTATTTTTGAAACCATGAAAATAAAATTATATCTCAGTCCAAGATAAACTAGGAAAATTAAATTTGTTTGTTAAATCATTACACCAACATCACCTGGCAACCTATTTGACTATAGTTACCTTAGGACCATTATGAAAATTGAATTAGATGTTTTAGTTTTGGATGGTATTTAAGAGTTAAAAAAATATAATGAAGTGATTTTGACTGCTGACAATATACTCTTTAATATGATACTGGCATAAATATAAATAAGTACTTCACAGGAGAGAATATGTTTTATTTATGGTTTATAAAAAACTGAAAAACAGTCATGCATGGTGAAACATTTCTGTAATATCAGAATAAGGGGTGTTCTGGTAGGAGGATAGCAGATTTGAGGTAAACCTGGGCTACATTGTAAGAAATATCTCAAAAAAATAGATAATACCATTGATATGTAAATATTAAATCATAAAGTAGTTATTTTCATTTTCTTGGTTAATATTATTAAATATTGTATTTTAGGGAGTAGGTAGTAGAATTATTTTATAGGAAATATTATTTTACTTTGCAGTGATTGGTATTTAATTCTATGTCAATTAAACACAATCATTTATAAATTCAATCAAAAATGATTTTTTTTGCTGAGTGTTGCAGTCAGGGGTTTTTAAAAGAACAATTAGAATCAGGACACAGAATTTATAATATTATTTTATAATGGTCACCCAGAGTTAACACAAGAAAGTGCAGGAAATCTGTCCACAACACTAAAGACCCATAATATTCAGCCAAGGGCCTGAATCGCACAGCAATGTCCCACATGAGTCCAGATGAAAACCTAGAGCCCGTAACAGTGCCTCCCACATGTCTAACTTGTGGGAGGTCTAGAGCCCATGAGAAGGACTCAAAGCAGTCTCTTTTACAGACCCACGCTGGGAGGGCCCCAAGGTCAGTGGCGGAAGCTAGAAAGCAAGGTGAAGGAGCTGTGCTGGTAGGTTGAGGGTTCCACAGTGGAGCCAAGAAGTCATGCTAGAAATAAGAACCATGGCTGCCCTGAAAAGTACCACAGCCCTCCTCAGTGACACGCCCTCGAGCTCCTTCGATGATAAGAACAGCTGAATACACGCCAGGAAGCCAGCATGACGAGTTTCTCCTGGAGATTAAAGAGCACACATCTTCCCCTCCGGAGTCTGGAAGGGATGCTCAATGTAGGGACCTGAGCTCCCTCAAAGTGAACCACAGCCACTCTCACCAGCAAGGTCCCGAGCTCCTCCGATGACAATGGTCCAACTCACACTGGGGAGGCTAGTCATGATGAGCTCCTCCAGGAGAGCCAATGGCTCAAACAACACTTAGAGAAACCCACAATGCCTCGCTCTTCTCCAAGTCTCTATTTATGCTGGAAATTGTCCTCAGGTGGGCATCTATGCACTGATTTAATTCAGTTGGTGTTAAATTGACCACCAGTTTTTAAATCCATAACACCAGCCATGGTGGCATACTCCTGTAATCCCAGCACTTGGGAGGCTAATGCAGGAGGACTGTTACAAGTTCAAGACCAGCCTGGACCACAAAGTGAGCCCAAGGCCAGCCTGAACTACATAGTGAGACCCTGTCTCAAAAAGACAAAAAAAAAAAAAAAAAGATTTTTTTATTAGCATGTGTTTGCGAAACATAATAATTATATTTGTTTTGGAAATCAGTACAAAACGTATCTTATTTTGATCATTTTCTAGAGTCTTTCTTTCCCCCCATTCTCCTGCTTCCCTCTCCCACTAATACTTTTCTCCTCCATCTCCTAGGATTTGAATAAGACAGATGTCCCCTCTAAATTACTTTGCAAAAGTTCAGTAATACATGTTTCTAGTCATTATCAATACTTAAATGAAAGATCTACTAAAAACTGCTTTCAAAATTATCATACGAGTTGAAGGAAAACAAGTAGTTATTAGGAAGATTAGTCTATCTCTGTGGTAATGACGGGTATAAAAAGTTGAATACATTATTTACATAAATATAAAACTTACCATTCTGTAAGAAACCTACTTAAAACTCAAACTTAAGACTAAATTACTTTACTCTTTTGGGCTGCAATCTTATCACTTATAAAATGAAGTGAAGATAATATTTATGTGGTTGTTATGGAGACTGGATATTAGAATGAATTTAAAGTTCTTAGTGCTGACTCATAGTGAGAAACCTTTTACTTTTGGAAGATAAGTTTAGATTACAAATAAACAGGTTTGATACAATCTTTTTTTATCATTAGAGGAAAGGCATTAATTCAGGCTATGAAGAAACAGATATTTTAATTATCAAACTGTACAGAACAAAGTTCTTTTGTTTGAAAATGACATAACTGTTATACCTATTAAGAATCTGATAGCATATTTGATTTGTTATAAGAACTATCTTGAGATTATATTAGGAAAATTTAGTCAAATTTATATCATGCTAGTATTTTGAAGTAACAATTGTAAGATCCTTGTAATTTACTTGTTGGGCATTATAAAACATGATTTTAGTGTATGATAACTATTTAAAATAATATTTTTCCAAATTCATCCTTTGAATATTCTTTATATCCAGAACATCACAAATGAATAGTTTCTTCACATGTTAAGAGATGAATGTCTCCATTATGAAATTTACAATGTTTAGAAAACATTGAAAGAATGGCTACTGAAATAGCCATTGAAATAACTTGTATTGTTAAATGTCACAAAGTTCCACATGATGATAAATCATAGTAGTTTCACATTTCTAAAATGTGATGAACACATCTTTAATTATTGTTATATAAAAATAAATATTTGCACACATCACTCTTGCACCCAAATTAATCTTATGTTATCATTGACTTGAATTTACTTTCAAAATATAATTAAATGTTCCTGAGATATAATGGATATTTAAAGAATTTATAAAGAATTCCCAATAAGGTTCTTTAACTCAGTTAAAAGAACATATCAAAAAAAAATCTGACTACTAAATGTTTCTGATGTCCAGAATTTGCTTGAAAATCATCTAGTAATCCTTTTGTAAGTACTTCAAGATGTGAAGAAAAATTCCCTTACCACTAATTCTTGTACTCTGTCTGGTTTTTCATTATTTTAAAATATTTTTGTGTATAATTGAGCAGACAAGAAAACTGAAGTGTTTGCCATGGATTTTATTTTTATACTGACAATAGTAAGACTCTGCATAAAATAATAGGAACAGAAATGTTTGAGGGAATTTTGATAACTTTAGAGTCTAGGATTAAACATTAAACACACTGGGAGCAGAAAAGCTATGTAGAAGCAAAGTAGACAGGATATTAAAAAGTAGGATCAATATTCAAGAAACTGGTGAGAGTGTTCCTGCTTCTTTAATGTTTTAGAGAACTGGATTGTAGTTCTTTGACAACCAATAAAAACATCATACACAGCATGGGAAGGGAATAGACAGTATTTGTAGCCTGGGCTTGAGATAGGTTTTAACTTACTATTGCTTTGAAACCTATCAGGCACAGGAATAAAAAGACATGAAATAACAGCCTTATTATAGATCCTAGCACCAGCTAAATACTAATCCAAGAGACGATACAGCACTCTGTCTTGTGGTAGGGGGCATTTTTCAGGGTCAAAATAACTCTAAAAGAAAATAGAGCATTTAGTCAGACATTAGGTTTGTTGGCTACAGAAAGAAAATTATGATTTCAATTCTAGTGTTTTATACCTTAGCTAGAAGAAAGAAACATGGATTCACATAAGGTTTAATCTCATGGGTAGAATTATTGCACTTGATGTAATTTTTTCTTTAACTTTTTCATCATGAGAAGAGAGAAAATAGAATGACAGAAAAGAAAACAAAATACATTTAATAATTCCCTTCTACTTAATTAGACCTATGGTAAAACAAGCTAAGCGTTTATTTCAGAGTTTCATATACTTTCAGGATTTTAACAATTATAACACC
The DNA here is from genome assembly GCA_004027295.1 of Dolichotis patagonum. NCBI lineage: Eukaryota > Metazoa > Chordata > Mammalia > Rodentia > Caviidae > Dolichotis > Dolichotis patagonum. The sequence goes on along the minus strand of PVJX010007144.1, from coordinate 46,355 downwards.
AAGTGTAATAAAATAATAATTTTACACAGTGGTCAAGTGGTGATATGGACACTTCTGAAGTTTGCTTTTTAAATCTTCCTCCTTCAGGAGAATCAATAGAGAAATAGATTTTATATAACCAGCATGAAAAATAAACCTTAGCATAGATTTCATTTGTTTATTAGCTAATTATTTATTTATTGGGAGAAGGCAAATCAGAAAAAGTGCTTATTATTAGTGTCAATTACTTGGGCTAAAAATAGAGATGAAAGATAAGCTGGACTGAAGCAATTACTGTGTTTAAAGCCCTATCTGCAGACATACAATCTGAAGCCAAATCCCTTAACAGTGGTCTCAGATAGTATTTTTTCTTTGTTTCTTTTTAATCAGGTAAAGGATTATTGAAGGTCTTACTTCCATGCTTCAGATTTGTCAAAAATAAGTAAAAAAAAATTTAAAATAATAGCTTTCTTGGAATTCTACCAAATCTCCCTTCTTTTAACACCTTTTCAGTTGTATGTATTTATTTTTGAAGTTAACTCAATTCTAATAAATAAAAAGAAGCAGAAAGTGCCGATTTTTTTCCCTTCATCACTCTTGATGAGAAACAGACTTAGAAACCTTCTTGCAATTTTTTTCACCCCTCACCAGTACTGCAGACTTAAGGAACAGGCAGCACTTGTGTGGAATTTTAAGCCATTACAGACTGTTGATAAAAGGAGATTTACACCATGGAGACAAGTCTGTATCATTAAGACATATGTTCAGTCAGAGCTGGGTTGTGAGTACCTATGTAAGTAAAGAAAAGGAAAACAATTTTTGTAGTTTTGTAGCAAATTCCATTATGATGACAGAGACAAACTGTTAAATTCTAAGACACATAGGAAAAGGCTTCCATAGTTAATGCAATGGAGATGAACAAATATAAGTTAGACTAAGGAGACCTATTCTGCAATATATATGGTCCTGTTTTAACAGGGAGGAAAGTGGAGACACAAAGAACTTGGAGAATTTGTCTTAAGATATCACATCTAATAAACAGTACTACATGAATTTCAATTGCAGAAGCAAACTACTTTGCCACAGAGGAGCCAAGGACTTGCCCTAGAAGAAATATGTGTACATCTGGATAGGAAGGGCAGGACTTTATCTGGAAATACATTGCCCCACCTAATTTCTTTTGCTCCATAGTCTTTTATGCTGGACTTCAATTTTTATTCCTTTGCAGTTTATTTTCATTCTCAAATTTTCTTAAAATAAGATTCTCATTCTTAACTCAATTTCTGAGTTCTCTGTCCACTGTCTGGCAAAACAAAAAGTGCTTTTCTGCTACTGAGCTTTTAGAGTCTGTCTCATTCAAAAATTTTCTTTGAAAATCTCATTAAGGACAAAGAACAACCCAAAAGCTGCAGACAATGGTCAACTACCTAATTACCATTTTAAAGGAAGAATTTGATGGAAGGTTTTTTTTTTAATTTTCCTAAATTCAAAGTTCAACTATTTTACACTCTGTATTACAGTTTAAGCAGTGTGCTTGCACTGCACATTTTAGAACCAAACAAATTTGTCAGTCTGTGTTTTTTCATCTATTTTTTGTCTCACTCCTTATTTGGTCTATACACATTTCTTTTCCTAATCTTTAAAATTTCTACCTGTCTCTCCCAAACTGTCACCATCACATAATCTTCTATTTTTTTTTTTTACATTTATCCTGCTCATGACCCAAGGGACTGTGATGTTCATGCATATTCTTAGTGTAGGCAAAATATTAAACATTTATTGAAAAATATGAAATGGTCTCTTTTTTAAATTTTTAAATAGGCTTCCTCCCCTTCTGTTTTTGAAGTCTTAGACCAGAGATTGGCCTAATTTAGTCAGATCAGGACTGGCTATTTGCCCAGAAACCAAATGGTGAAAATCAGGAAAAGAATCATTTAATATAACTACACTGGAAAAATAAGGGAAATCAAGCATCCTAAGCCCTGTCTTTGAGGACTTAAGTTTTAAGTAGGGAGAAAACAAAAGTGAGAAGCAAGAAGTGTGTCTAGTTAATCTGTCTTGGCCAAACTCTGAGAGACCTGTTTTGATTAAAAAAAAAAAAGTTACTATTTCCCAGAGTAAAAGAATAGTTTTGAATCATCATAAGTTGTTTATCCATCAGACCTGTTACTCTTAGAATCCAAGGTGACTGCAGGAGAGAATGACTCAAAGCAAAGGAGACAGATACAAAATGGAGGCAGAGATGCTAGGCTTTTATCCCATGTTTAGTCATTTATTGGATATCTGCAGATGTATGGAAAGAGACAGTGTCTTTTAACAAAACTAATTCCTTGTTATACTCTTAGCTCCCAGAAGGTGTTGGAAATGTACATAGGTTTATTATGGAACATTATTTGCTCAATGATCCCATCCTCCTTTTTTATAGGGTACTGGGGATCAAACTCATGACTATGCGCTTGCAAAGCAGGGCGCTTAAGCCACTGAGCTAAATCCCCAGCCCCGTGTTTTCAATTCTTTACAGAGAAAAACAAACTTCTTCTCCCTCAACATTCTTTATAATATATATTTGGGATTTCTTAGACAAATAAATGCATGGGTGCAAAAAAGCAGTATTTCTTTTCTTCACAAAGCATCATAAATATTCATTTTGAATTTCTTCCCCTACTCCAAAAGCCTAGGAGAATGCTATTTTATGTCTTTTCCCTTAAATAATTTGATATTAAATTTCTTCTCAAATATAGATCAGTTGTTCTAATTCATATTGTACATATATTCATATATAAATGTAAGCATGACTGTCTTAGAGCTAGAGTAAAGGTAGACAATTTTCTTTTTTATCTTTTGGTATTAACTGGATTTACTTTATAATTTTATTTCTATCAAACATGTATTTCAAGTGCTTCATTCCCTTTTGACCCTTTCTTTTCAATGTCATTTCCACACAAGCATGCAGTATTAATTCTGTTGTAAAAGAGGTCATCTTACACTGTGGAGTTTAGAGAGAGGTTGGTCCTACGCCATCCTAAATTTAGCAAGAATATCCCACCGTGCACAGACAGTTGGTCTACATCATTGCCAGGAAGGCTCTGACTTTGTTTTAGAAGCTTAGGAAAATAAGTCTCACTCGCTACCATAACAATGCCAAGTACCCTTGAGCACCTGTTTATTCACATGCAAAGCTTTCGCCCAGTCTCCGTTTCAATAATCAGGTTGCAGCAGAGAGATGTTCTCTGAAGCCCATTGTTTCCAGTACTAACCCTAAAAACTGGTACTTCTCCTTGAAGCAGAAATATAGGTTTCCTTTGACAATATTAACTGGAAACTACTGCTTTGACAATGCCTCCTTGAAATGTGCTTCAAATTTACCTAAAAAACCAAAAATACATGGTGTTTATAGGTTTTAAATGATAATATGACATTTCTATGGTAAGAAATGTAAGAACAGCACCATAAACATCTGATTTTGAGATTATGAGCACACACTATAATTCTACTCCTAAATTTTCAAACTTCAACAACAGTGACATTTTTGTGATTAATACAGCTTCAACTCCTTTCCAAAGGGCATGATGAGAAAATCCTATGAGTAGAATTACTTCTTTCAGCAATTTTTCCTTTTTTCTGAAAAGTTAGTTTCTAACATTTAAAATCTAGAACAGTTTTACTCAAAAGTTCTATTTCTGCCAAATTTAAACAATCAGAAGACCTGGAAAAGGGGGAGCACACATTCCTTAATATCAAAAGTGAGCTGAAGATATCATTTCTGTACCTGGTATCTGCACCTATCTGTTTTGCATTTCATTTGCATATTTGAGTTTGCAAATCTTGTACTACGGGATTCTTCAGACATAGAATCTGTTCCTGAATATCTCTTGCAGACTCCAAATGAAATATAGCAACTTCTAGATGATGGCACCTAGAAACACTGATTTTTAAATTACTGAACTTTATTTCTATGTCTGTATATAAAGAGAACTGAAACAAGCGCGGTGGGGAAAACTGACCTAATAAGTCTTCAGAGAGCCGATGCTTAGGAACGGAAGCTCAGTGAATGTGCACTTCTCACTATAAACACTCCAGATTGTCATATGCATTTATCTGTTCTGATTTTCTGAAAAGCTTGTAGATTTCAAGAAACTGCTTCTGGCCTTAGTAGATATAATGGTCTGTGCATATTATAGTTTGTCACCTCCAACAGGCAGAATTTCATTTTGCTGAGATCTAAGCCATAGTCAGTTAAAACTAATAACTGCTTTCATGGCACAGAAGCAACTAATCCGTGGCAGTGGCATACAATAACTTTTCATAACACTATGCAACAGTTAACATGCTCTCATATGGAATAACTTGTGTCCTGTAACAATGTGAAAGATATGCAAAGCAGATGTTATTGTTTCTTTTAATAATCTGTGGAAATAAAACAGACTTTTCTCCAAAAGCAAATAAATAACTTCTATAGCCATGAGAATAATTCTAGGCATTTGCTACAAATAATAACATTTCAGAGTACAGAGTATATTCTTGAAATATCTAATCAGCAATTGAATAAATACTGTTTCACAGAGCTACAGTCCTTAACATGGTGATATCTGAGTAACATGCTACTTTCATTTTGTTACTTAATATCTCTGAAACTTTGAATGATTTGATGCATTTTTATTTATAAAAAATGATAGTTACCTTATAATACTACTGTGCACATAAATTAGATAATACCTGGTAAGTACTTGTAACTGGATGGCCTATAATAGGAATTCAATAGTGCTTACTAGAATTATAAGTTTCAAAGGAAAAAAAGAGTATTTCAGTACACTAGCATTTCTGGCTGAAATAGTTTATCCTTTTCAAATGTAATGTTTGCTTAATAAATTCAATAGCTAAGGAAAAATGACTAATGTGTAATTTAGGATGTTTACTTTAGTAATTGAATATATTTGTGAAAAGGCTCCTAAAGCCTGTTGAAATGACCAGAAAAAATTTATGGTGGGCTATTATACACTTTTGTGCAGAAAACTTTGGAAAAATATTTTTATTTATTCATTGGCACAATGTTAAAAATACATGCAATGCTCTCAAGCACAATGCTTTTCATATTTCATTTTATAATTACATGGACAAATGGAAGCACTGGAAACAGATGCTTTCTCTGTGACAATCAGAAGACATTTTCTAAAGTTTTTAGACTGCTATAGCCTTCCTTTTAGTGTCTTTTTTTTTGCTTTTTTTTTTTTCATTTCCTTCTGAGGTTCTATAATTCTCCTATTAGGTAATGAGAAACAGGTGTACACGAGTCAAAACTCATTAAAGTGAAAACCAACTGAAGCTTTTATTTTTTCATGTCTCATGTAACAAATACTCTTCACTTATACTGAGCTTAATCAGTGCTTAAATTGTTCTAATTATTATTAACTGGATATCAATTCTGACACTAAAATCAAAATACTAGTGATTCTTAATCTGTTACTACACCTTTACAAAGCATAACAAAACTGCATATATTCTTTCTTCTTCATAACTTATATACTTCTACTTACTGGTAAATTCTCTTATAAAATTAAAAAAATATATTTTTGTAGTGTGTATACATACCCTGTAACTTATGAAAACATTCAGAAGATTGCTGACCAAAATAGAATATTTTAAAAATTTATTTAATATATTATTTATGGAAAATATTAAAGACGTGGATTTAGTGTGAACAGTGGGCAAGATCAATACCTGTGCATATATCCCTGAGACTAAAGTACATATTTATGCAATTAATTTGCATGTGTCAGTAATTGTAAAATAACTTAATAGTATCAGTAGCATCCATAAGATAGCTATTAGAATCTTTTGTGAAATTTAGCCACATGAAGTAAAGATGCAATAAAAGATAAAGTATTAATCTAAGTTAAAATAGCTATTCAAAACCATTAGCACTATTAGTAAAAGAGAATTTTATAGTTTAATTTTACTGTATAATTATAATCTAATCTGAGAAAGAAGGTAGCAGGAAATAAAAATCTATTTCTTACCAAAGTAAATATTTTTAAAAGAACGTAATTTGTTGGCTTTTTCTTTATAAATAATCCTTAAAATCTCCCAAGTCTTGAGAAGCCTTTTAAAAAGACTTAGCAAAATACACACAAATAAATTGTAAGTAACCCAACAGAGAAAAACTGAAAATCAGGTTGTTTTTACCTAAAACTTTGGTGCTTCAATTAAGCCAAGATGTAAGATTACTATAAATTTGGTTTAGACATTTTAACTAATTGACTGTGAAATTGTGCAATTTCATGTGAAATCCTGAAGTACTAAAGTCAGTAAATCAAGCACAGTTATTCAACACATATTATGAAAACTGATTTATGTGTACCTTGGAAAGTGTGCATGGAAAAAAATCTTTTTACTGGTCAGAGTAGAGTTCTTTCTCTACATTACATTACCTACATTACAATGAGAGACGTCTATGATTATTAAGCAAACTTGGAATATTTGCAACTTCTGAAAGTGGTTAAAACTGTGTACTATTTTAAAGCAAATTTCACTTCAATACCTGAATAATGTGTTATATAATTATAAATTTTAAATAGTTTTAAATTAATTTGTTTTTATTTATTTATGTATGTATGTATTTATGAATTTGTCTTTTTGAGACAGGGTCTTGCTATACTGTTCACAATGTATGGGAGCTCACTTTGAAGCCCAGACTGGTCTCAAACTTGCAAACGATTCTCCTGCTTCAGCCCAAGTACTGACATTACAGGAGTGCACCACCATGCCCAGCTTTAAATTAATTTCTTTTTAAATTAAAGGAAAATATTCATTATCACTATAAAATCTCCTATGATAAAAATAAATACAGCAAACTTGTGGGTTCTCTGCCTGCCACCTATTGCAAGGATTCCTTATCTACCTTCAGAGTTCATTTGTTACACACTGCTTCAGATAGCTCTCTTTTGCTACATATTTACAGATAGTTTAGATATAGATAGATAAATCTAAGTGTAAATTTATATATTGAAGTGTAGATTTATATATGAATAGTAAGTATGAAGATATAAAATGGGTTATACAATTTGTTGGGGGAGATAAATACCTTTTTCACTTTTCGTACCTGACTTCTCCATTATCTCCCCATTTTTTCTAGTAATATGTTAATTTTTTTTTTAGTTCTTAGCAAATTGTGGTCATGTCAGGCATGCCTCACTTGATTCAGTAATATCTTTCATTGCTGTGTCGTGTCTCACATAGGGCAATGCTATCAGCAGGAAGACTAGAATCTTGATCATGACTTCCCTACACAATAATGCAAAGATATTAGTTATTATCAGGTCATGCTCATGACTGCTGGTTTTAATTGCTATTTACAATCAGCCTGCTGTTGGTCACTTGGAACATGCTTGTTTGCTCTTGTTTCTTTGTTTGGATTCATGCAGACTCTGAGATTTGTAATAGGTTCATTTGCCTTGGCACTCCCAGATACGCATTTCTACTGTGCTCTCCTGTGCTATGCTTCCATGGAAACATTGACAGCATTTGCTTCCTCTCATTGCTAGGCATGAAGTGGGACACAGGCCTTTTCTAGTCTAAGAATTTTAAACTTACGAATGATTTCTGTTGATCATCCCTGCCTCAGCACAAGAAGAATAAAGTCCTTCCTCAGCAGATCCCACCAGTGCCTAATGTCCTTGCTACTTTCTCTGTTGCAGGAAATATATATTTTAGGATGGAATAACTACTTGTAGTTGTCTCATCTCAATTATTTGAATTAACTTCCTTTTGATTGTCTTGTAAAAGTTACAAACATTTCTCCTGTTTATTGAATCTATATTCATATGTAAGCAATTTTGCTTCCATGGTTAAGGTTATGGGCCCTTCCAAATATCTGTAAAATGACATTTTCTCAAGAAAATTTATTTTAATTTCTATTTTAATAAATATTTTGAATTTCATGTTCTAACTTTATCCTTGAAGAACTTTAATTACTTGTAGTTCTTTAAAACTTAGTTATCTTTGCACTCACAGGACAAATTTTAGGTATTTGTTTAGAACACACTCAGTAGTATGTTGGACTCAATTTACATTTGATCTAAGATCTTTATATTCTTGTTCATAAGTAATATTGATCTTTTGTCTCTCTTTTATTAATTTTATGTTTTAATTTTGGTTTGATATTGTTAGTAATATCCTTTATATAAGAAACTTGCAGCCAGATGTTTCAATGCATGCCTAGGATCAATAGTAATAGTCTGATTCAGCAGGATTCAAAGTTCCAGCTCAACCTGAGAAATTTAATAAGCTGCTGTCTCAAAAGATAAAATGTGCTACAGGTGCAGTGCAAAGGTCCTGAGTTCAATCTCTTATACTAGAAAAGAAAAAAAAATAACAAATGAAAACCAGAAAGAAAGAAAGGAAAAAGGAAGGAGAATAAAGAAATCTGTGTCACTTCTGATAAAGTAATGGACAGTTGTATCATGGAATATTTTGAATAATTGAATATATAGATGTGTGTATGCATGTGTGTGCACATATGAAAAGTATTAATCTCTTTTTCTTGAGGATTTCTAGCTACCAATTTTGCATGATTCTTCTTTGTATTACGTTCCTCTATAATCTATAGAGCTTAGTATATTTTCATTTTGCTCTTGAACTTTTGATTATGTTTCTGACAGGTATGCTACCAGTATTACTACTTTCTAGAAGATTTTGCATAGTATTTTACATGTAATATTCCTAAAAGTGTTAACTGCTATATTTTACATGTAAAATATAGCAGTTTAAAAAAACCTCACTCTGACACTCACTTGTAAATACTGACTCTTAATTAGGTGGAGATTTGATAAATGTATTCTCAGATACTGATAATTACAATAAAATATGATGAAATAGACATTTTTAATATTTAATTCTAAATATTCTTCAGAATCTATTAGAACAATATATGACTTCAGTAAATAATTAATATTTGCACAGTGTTTATGAATATGTAGCAAGAATCTTGTGGTCTGACATTTCAAATACAATTAAGGGTTTTTTCCTCAGATTTCAAGAGAAAGTTGTCCAGCAAATATAAATCAATGACAGTATTTTTCATACAATTTGACATATGCAGAACTTACATTTGAGTTTAAAAGAATAAATCTTGCAGTTGATAAAAAATATGTGACTTCTAGTCTCAAAATTTAGGGTGTTTTAGCTTATACAACGTCTTAAGTAAACTAAATAAATATTGACTAAATGTGAATTAAATGTTTCTTTAATCCTACTTAGTTAACCCATCTTTGCATATTGCATGGATTTCATTAACCTTCAAAAGAGATTCCTGGAATCAAACACATGTAAACTATGCACAATCAAATAAATTTATATATATATATATATATATATATATATAAATTCATTTCATATATATCAGATTTTATATATATATATAAATTTAAGTTCAATGAATACAAACCATGAAAATATAAACAATGATTAAGCCACAGGGGAATTTCAAATTTTCAAAATATATATTGTACAATATAAATGAAGCATGAACCAGCATTTATTTTCAGCAACAGAAAAATTATTCACAAAGCTCCCTGGTTGGATCTATTTTGATCTGTAGACTTCATTTTTATTTATATGCCAGTGTAGCTAAATTTAGTAGCTTCTTCTTTCTTTCTTCTGTGTTACCAGCTGTAAAACCAACATTTTTGAAATAAAAATAGGCTTCTCACTATAACCTGTTTAATATTCATTTTAAGTTTAGTTTTATCATATTATTCAAATATAAATTGCTTTTTTATTGTCAGTAACTAGATTTTCAATCTCATGCTTTTCTTTATGCTTTTGAATTGTGCACTGACTCCAAGAATTGGCGTAAAATTTCAGGGAATGGGTGTGGGGCTCAAACTGACTATGCAGATTGAGTGTCCTTACGGATTGTTGGCTTAGAGGGTTGAAATCAGAATTAAGTGAATTATAGAAATAAAATATAATTCTTGCCAACATGAATCCATAGGCTAAAATTCACACTCTAATAATAAATGTTGATCTTGTTTTGTGAGAGACATACTAGGCAGGAACAGCTTAAGGAAAGGGAAAATAATGGAAAAGAATGTATTTAAATTATACACATAGACAGCTATTGGTTTTGGTACAAAGTAGTTACAAGATAAAAACTTAGTAAAAAAAACAAATTAGAGTTAAAATCAACAGGTGATTGTGTATTTTCTACAAATTTTTATATTGCCAATCCAATGTCTATAAGGCATTAAAGAGAACGTTGAATTTATTTTTTTCTTAAACTTCCATTTGCTTCTTGCCCCAAATTTAAAATCTGAAAGTCTCAAATCAAATGGGATTCTTTTACCTAACCTGGATAAACTGATTGTCATTTCTGACTCCTTGTTCATTCCTTTAATTATAGCATACCATATATTTAATATCTTGATTGAGACATAGCTGTAAGGTCTTGAGTCTTACAATTCAAGTGTGCCTCTATTTCCTTAGCCATCAGCCAAGAACAGATCAGTCATTAGCTTGTAGTCACAGTTATGATTCCATTTAGCTAATTTTCTTATTTGTAGGCTCTTTCCACTTGTTATCTCTATAGTATTTCTGTGGCAAACTTCATTTATTTCTCAAGAATTTTGTAAGTAATAAATCTATGTAAGATACAGGAAAGAGATGCAATATGGTGAGTTCTTCAATCTCTTGCACTTCCTACAGTATAATTTTATTTAAAAATTTTCCTAACAAAAATATGAATATTTAGGTACAAGTCTAACCAAAGAATCTTCATGAACAAAATTACATAACTGACAAAAGACACTAAAGAAAATTAAATAAATGGGAAAATATTCCATATTCATGGATAAGATGATATCATATTTTAAGTTCATCTCTAGTTGATCCTAGATTCAAAGCATTCTGAAACAGATTCCTAAAAAGTTATTTTCTGGTTATCGACACACTTATTTTAAAATTTATATGGAGAAGGAAAGACTCAAAGTGGCCATTGGAAGACAAGAACGAAGTTAGAGAACTTTAGTATAAAGCTACAATGACTGAGTGATAATTGACAAAAGAATAGACAAATGCATCACTGGAGCAGTAAAGAGAGCTCTCAGACTGGACCACTTAAATTAAGTCAACTAATCTTTTTCAAAGTAGGAAAAGCAAAGCAATGGAGTAAAGATAGTCCTTTCAATAAATAGTGCTGGAATAGTTAGATATTCACATACAAAATTGAATCTACACACAGACCTTATACCCTTTGCAAAAATGTTTACAAAATGAATTGCAGACTTTAAAAGCCAAAACTATATAACACCAATAAGAAGGATATAATTATAAGCAAAAATACAGGTGATTTGGGGTTTGGCCATGACTTTTTAAACACAATACTATGAAGTAAAAAATTGATAGATTGCATTAAAATTAAAAATTTCTGATCTGCAAAAGATAGTGCCAAGGGAGTGGAAAGACAAATCACAGACTGAAAAAATGCTTGCAAAAGATATGTTTGATAAATGACTGAGGATTAGTCATTACACAGTGAGCTACGAATGCATCAATGGACTCAGTCTCTGATGAGTCTAGCACCCTCTGACTCAATCAACCTTCAGTAGCACACCTCTGAACATGAAAGTATTGGGAGACAGTTTAGATATAAACCATAATAGACCAGTATCTAAAAACACTAATATACAATGATCTCTCAAATCTCCATAGTAAAAACAAAACTCCATTGAGTTAAAAACCTTAATAGGCACTTCACCAAAAAGATATACAAATGGAAAATAAGCATATGAAAAGCAGTTCTGCCTTACATGTCATCAGGCCAATGCAAATTAAAACAGTGTGCACTATACACCTGTCACAATGGCCAAAATCCAGCACTGGCCACACCCAAGGCTGACAAAAGTGGAGCAAAAATTAGTGTCATTCTTTGCTTATGAGAAAGCAAAGTTTTATTGGCACAACTTGACAATTTCATATAACGCTAAACATGGCATTACCAGAAAATCTAGAAATTCTGTGTTTTCTTATTTATCCCGAAAATCTGAACATGCACATCCATATGCAAAAAGCTGTACATGGATATTTATAGCAGCTTCATTCTTAAATGTTCAAACTTGGAAGATACCAGCATGTCCTCCATTAGGTAAGATATCTATGGTATATCTGATCAAGGAAATATTGTTGAGAGCTAATAAATGAGGTACCAAGCCATGAGGAGACATGGAGGAACATTCAATACACATGACTAAATGAAAAAAGTCAGTGAGAAATAGCTATATACCACATGATTTCAACTTAATGACATTCTGGAGGAAGGAAAACTTTTTTTTAAATGTTTGGTCCTGGGAATGGAACTCACAGCCTTGCGCTTGTCAGGCAGGCTCTGTATCCCTGAGCAGTATCCCTGACACAGGCAAAGCTCTTCATACAATAAAAAGGTCAGCATTTGCCATATGTTAAATTTTTCATCAGGAAAACTACTTTCTATGATAGTATAAAAATATAAATACATTATTAAAACTGTCCAAACCCGTAGGATGTAAGAGTGAGCTGTAATATAAAGAATGGACTGTGATAATTACATGCGCAGTGTTCAGTGAAGGTTCATTAACTGTAACAAACGTAGCACTTTGGACTGTGAATTGATTAGAATTTTATAGAGAAACAGAATCTATCTATCTATCATCTATCTGTCATCTATCTATCTATCTATCTATCTATCATCTATCATCTCTCCATGAAATTATGCAAGTCGATTTAGTACACAGGCTCATGATCACAGACAGTCTACAAAGCTCACAATGGTTATCTGCATGTGGGAGATCCAGAAGTTCTAGTAGTTGCTCAGTCTATAAATCTAAAAGCCACAGCATTAGAAGGGCCAAGTATGTGGCATCAGTCTGAGACTAAAGGACTGGAAGCTCCCTAGATAGTCAGTGGAGTGATTTTGGGTTGAGCAGCTGAAGAAGTTGGAGTTTCAGGTTCACAGGTGGTAAGAGTAGCAAAAGACATGCCCACTCGAACAGATTAGAGCTTTGTAAATGCAGGCTGACTTCTTTCTCTTTTTATTCCATTTTGGCTGTAAGCCTATTTGATAATGCCACTCACAATCCGGGTAGAAATTTTTAGCTCAGTTTACTGGCCTACAAGTCAATAATCTCAGGAAACATCATCACAAACATACCCAAAAGTGTGCTTTTCTGTGGTAGGCATTTTTTTATTCAATCAAATTGATGATCACCATTAACTATCACAGAGCAGGATACTCATAACAGAGAAAAACTCTGCATGTGGGACAGCTGGGGCCATATGGGAAATCTCTGTATCTTTCACTTTTTCTTTTTCCCCCCTCCACTTTTTTTTTTTTTGCTGTGAACTTAATACTGATCTGAAAGAATAATGTTTTAAAAACATAAATTAGAATTAATTAGGTATTTGACATTTGCTATTATTGAAATATAAAAATGTGATTTAAGATGATTTTCTATCAGGAAGGCCTGAAGTCATTCTCTTTCTCTATTGTATATAAACTCAACCCATGCTGAACAATATTTCTGCTTTTGTAGAAATATATTGGAATTCTTTCTTCTATATTTGAATTTCAATGACCTTTTTAGGAGTTACTATTTTGTGTTAGTGATCAAAATTTAATTAGTTCTCTGGTTCATAATAATACTAACAAAAATAAATAGTTTTTTTAAATTCATGATTACATATCCTAACTCAGGGATTTATTTTATCGAAGTCATAACTTCAATTTTTATATTTCACTTTTTATAGCCATAATTATAATCTAAATGTTTCAATAAAAGTTCAAAATTACTATATAACAGATACATTTTTAGTCTTATAATATGATACAAGGAAATTCAACAAGAACTACGTCCATTTTCAGTGAAGGGAAATGAGAATTAGCCAACTTGGAGAATTTATCAGAGGCCCTTTAGTAAATGACAAATTATAAAATGTTCTATATTTTCCTCTGAACATTTGTTGGCCAAACTTCTGCTTCTCGACTACAACAATATCACACCACATGAATAGAAAATTAATCATAAATTCAGATTGTAGGGGATTTAAATCTTAAAATAACTCAAGTGGAATTCTACTTAAGTAGCATCTGTTCCCACCTACCTCCTCTTCTGGTTTTCTTTTCCCGTAGAGCAAGGAAGTGATGACTGAGGACATTTTCAGTGTTTTTAGGTTTTCTACCTTCAAACTCAGGGCTTAAATTGAAATTCTGATATGAGCTACATTAGCTAGAAAAAACTGATTGTATATTGTAAAATCTCACTGAGAGATGGGATTTTAAATAAAACATACATTTCATATTAAATTTAAAAATAGATTATAAAATTCAGGTAATAATTTATTAAAGAAGTATTTATAACAAGGTTTTTATCGTAAATGCCCTTGATTGATTTTATTTTAACCACAATATAGTTCATTTGCCCAAAATATGATGTACTCATTTTTGCTTTCTCTTGTAAGATTTTCTTTATTTGCATGTAGCACAAAGTGATGATCTCAACTCATCTACATTTAGCACTCTATCATCTATCAAACAGTGAGTACCAAAGCCTTTAGATTCTATCACTCATTAATTCCATTTTTAAATTTATATATTATAATTATTTACCAGTCATTAAGTTTTATAGCACCATCATAGATGTTAGAAGCAATCTAGAAACATGAAACCCTTTGGTAATTCCATAACTAATAAAAATTGGTCTCTATGTACAGTCCACTGTGTGATCTCTCCCATATACAGCTCTCTAATTTTCCCAAGAGGCAAAGGAAGTAGGCCTGGATATTCACAAATTAGTTCCCTAGTGCTTCATAGAATCAGAAAGTGAAAGTTGGTGTTACTTCTTCATTAATAAGCATAAGTTCACTTGAGGCCATAACTTCTATGCTTTAGTACGAAAGGTAACACTCTTAATCCTTGGTGTTTATTCAGGGGTTCACAAATAAAGCCATGACCATTAATGTTATCTTCCAGTGACCAGTATCCTGTTTTCTACATAGGCGTATAGATATGTCAAATTTAGACTCAAGTTTATAGAACTATTGCAGTTATTTACCTTTCTTCAGTTTATCCTCGGTTTCTATTGCTATTTCTATTATATTTTCTCAGAATGCCAAAAAAAGTAACAAGATCTTTCTAAGTAGAAGTTCTAATTAGAAAAGTGATGAGCATTTCTCCAGTTGGAGGATATTATAATAAACTCAGATCAAAGGACTTTGAATCCTAACAAAGTTTGGGGGCATTTCAGAGTTGAAAGTTTCCAATTCTGTCAATTTTTTGTTTATCTTATTGATTATATCAATTTCTACTCTATGTAATACCTTTAGACAGTATGTAAGGTCATTTATTATTTTGACTAAACAGGTAGAGAGAGTGCAAAGAAAAAGAATCTAATGTCCAAGCTGTGTCCTGTTTTATGACATCATTCGGATGATGTTATGAGAATCACTGAGATAATCCTAATAAGAAACATTCTAGTTTGAGCTTCAGATTATTTATTACACACCCGCCCTTAAAATTGTGGTGTGGGTAAATGTATTTCACACAGACAGTTTTACCCAAGAAATGAGTTCTGACAGAGGACAGTGGCAATGATCCAAGATGGAATCATCTAAATCATCATGAAACTAAATATGAAATCCAGTACTCCTTTGAGAAAAGTGTTTTGTCTTCATGGCTATATCATACTAAAACAATAACAAGACAAACACAAATTAATTTATTGAGTTAAGAAATATATCACAAAATTATAATAAAGAAGTATTATGAAAGAATATCAGAATTAGAAATATTTTCATGTTCATTTTTGTACTAAACATTTTCTTTTGCCATAATCCATGCTCCTAACAACAGTCCTTGCTTTGTAAAAATCATAATTGCTTCAGGAAACTTCTTTCACTTTTCAACTTCAGCTTCTAAAAATGGAAAGGCTTCTTCAGATATTTTTGGTGTTACTGACCACAGTCAGATGGAAATGACCTATAAAATACTCTTTCTTTCTCTTTGTTATAAACTAGATCTAAAAGCAGAGATAAATGTGCAATAAATTTAGGACAGCTCATTTTTCAAACATACTTACAATAGTACTTACAATATATTAGACATTTTTCCAAACTTTCAAAGACCATTAATGTTGTAGTCTTCAGAATAATTTAAATATGGCACCCCAGTTCTCCAAGTGACTCATATTGGTAGCAGTTTATATGAATCCATGTTCAAATCAAACAAGTTCACTTCTTTGGTAGAAAAATTTTACCATCTCTTAAGTGTTTTAAATTCTAGAATGATTAACTTGAAAACAATAAAGTGTCAATTTAATTGACTAAATGAATTAAAATTCAATATGGACCAATCAGCCATTAACCTGCAAGAGTATAAGTATAAACACTTAGCTAATATAGACTCAGTAGAGAAAACAATCATGTAGCTAGGGTACATGGAAAGAGCAAAAACATTTTTAGAAGGAGTCAGTTTCTCTGGTCATCTACATGGGCAACTGATGCCTATCTGGACTTACTGGGGCAGCTGGGTGCTAATTACAGCATCATCTCAGGGTACCATCCCTTGGGGAGCATATAGGTCTGTTCATTGCATCCTTATCTTGAGGCTCAGCCTTCTTTAAATACACATTCCCATCCACGTTTCCTATGTCTGTATTTTCTCTGCTGACTTCCTGAAACCCCAGTCCCTAAATGACTTTATATGCTTCTAACTAATTTAGCTGCCTCTAAAATGTCCCCTTCTGAAGAGCAATCCCTATCTCCAGGTATAGGAAAATGATGAAATTTCAACTTAGCTGCTTTGAAATGACAAGAGTCAATGTAGAGGAAGACCTTAGTCAGGGGCTTTCACCAGAAGACTAATCTAAGGGGCCTTGGATAGAAGTCATGTTGGTGTTTAGTTGTTATGAACTCTCTTCAGGTCAATTGAGTGAATCCTGGTGAAGGGAGTGTGACGCATTTATCTTGGATTTTGCTGTATGATTACTTAGAGTTTTTCAGCCTTTAGGAAAGAATAAACAAAATTTTCCAGTAGATTGTATTGCTTTATGATCAAAGCAGGAGTACTATAATGGAAAGGCAGATTGAGGTAAAGAACCATATCCGTGTCTCGCTCTTAAGGTACTAGATTCATGATTATAAGCATCAGGCTCTTTATCTACGGATGGAGATTATCTGTAAGTTTGACATTTTAAAAAATATTATTTCATCTAATAAAATTATTAATCTAAAGGCAACTAGTTTTATTTATTAGCACACAAATTCCTCCAGTTTTAACTGCAATAAGATGGAAGGTTGGTGGTTTGGAAGAACAATTTTAGCTAAGGCATTTAAAGACTCTTGGTGAGCTTTTATAGGTTCCACTGTAGCTTTCTAATTTCCTTGAAACATAACAGTGATCAGCTAAAAGTGCAGCTGGAAATTGCTAGCAGGATTAAATGGAGCCCTCTTTTTATATATTGCCTTTATTATAATAGTATTATTTTTTATTCATCTTTTGGTTATCCTTTTTTGTGGTTAAGATCAAGCTAAAGTGATACTTGTGTTAATAAAAATTAACATTTTTTATCCATCAAGGCTCTTTAAGAGTCTTACTTTAGGAACCATTTATAGAGTTTCTTAGCTCCTCTGTCAGTTCAGCCACCAGGATGTATGATGGCCTTGCTTTACCTTGTGGCTTCCCATGAAAGCATGAGAGTCATATTTTTCTCTGGTGATCTTCCTTTTTAGCACACTGTTTGCTGGTTGACTCCTGTCCTCTGGGGTCCAACAATCTCCTTACTAAGGAAGTTGCATGCCTCACCAAAATGGTAGGATCTTATAGAAAAGATTCCCTCATATTCTGTGTCCTTTTTGAATTTGGAAGGGCAAAATATTGGCTCATCTCTCAGTCAAATCTTTTTCAGCTCTGGTATCCAAAACTTCAGTTGTTGAACACCCACAAGATCAGTTACACTCCTATTGCAGTGGAAGCAGAATAAATACATTTGGAAATAAATAAAAGAAAATGAGGTGAGGTCACATGTACACCTGCTCAGACTAGGTCCAAATTCCCCAAGGAGGTAGCTCTGCCTTGTTTTCTGTCACTAGTCTCTGGTGTTCATGTAGAAAAGCTCATGCCAGGCTGCCTACGGAGCACCATTTTTGAAGGAAGGGAGAAGTGAAAAGGGTTAATTTCCAGTTCTGCCAAAGGGCTGAATGGCTGATAAATTTGCACTAAAATTTTTATGTTTATTTTTTGAGAGTTGGAGGGTTAGGTTAAATCTGGACTAGTTTTTAATAATATGACCCAGAGATAAGTGAAATTCAGCTTTACTCTGCTAGGGTGACAGGGAAGGGGGAACTCAACACTCCGGGACTGGTCCTAAAATCTAGCAGCCACAGAAAAGAGAATTACCTTAGTCGAAGCACTGTCATAAGCTGTATTATTTTTGAGGACAAGGCAATGGAGAAGGGACAGTGGAGTGACTATGCAGGGCACAAGAATTAAATTCTTATTGGTATGAGGATAAGGAAGACCAAAAGTCTTCCAAGGGAGGGTCTTTAGTCCTTAGCAAAACCATTGACTTCACTCATTTCCTAGGGTTTTATGAACTTCCAATTGGAGAGCAAAAAAATATTTTCAAAATTGCAGAGAAGCATACTGCTATTTCCTGGTCACATTCCTGACGCAGGTCAATTTCCAAAGCCTGTCCCATAGCCTCTGGCTGTATACTCAGGCACAACTCCTCAAGCTGTCAGAATAGACCCATGTCTAAAAGCTGTCCACAGGACACCATGCTATAACCACCAAACTAATCAATACATCTCTGCTTGCAGAAATAAAATGTTATGTCATAGAAAACCAACATGACAGTCTTTCATGCTCTAAACTTTTAACATGGGGCAAGCAATAAACAAAAGGCATATCCAACCAACAGTGGATGGCAATTTTTGATTACCTAAATGAATCAGATCTAAAATTCAGTCAAAATACTTAGGGGTGCCATGAAACAAAACTCTTACCACTTTGCAATTATCTCAGTGAGGTCTCCAAAATGATACAGGAGAAATGTAGCTTTCAACCTGTTAGATGTCAAACACGCTCAGTTCATGTACCCATTGCATGCAGGAATGAAGTAATGAATGAAACGAAGTTAGGAATTTTTAATGGAAATAAGGAGAAAAGAATAGCTTCTGGATTTCCAGGCAGGATCCCAAATGGGTTGGCTATTAAGGCCCTTTGTCCAAGGTAATTTATATGGCAAAGCCACAGTATAGACTATAACAGTGTGGGTCAAACCACCATTAACCTATAGAAACATAGGTATAGTCACTTAGCTATTATGGATCCAATAGAGAAAGGAGTCACATAGCACGTGTACTTGGAAAGAACAAAGGTTCTTTCAGGAAGGGTTGGGTTCAGATGCTCTGTATAGCTGACGCCTATCTGGACTTACTGGAACAGGTGGTGCTAATTTCAGTATAATCTCAGGTTGCTATCGCTTAGCAAGCCTGGCCATTGTGACTCTATCTTGCTCTGTCAGTCACAATTACCTTGCCTCTATTTTTTGTGCTGACTTCCTGGATGGCCCAAATTCCATAGACTGCATATTAAATCTATGTAACTTAGCTGTCTGTCATAGCATAATAAATATTTCTTCTGTTATGTCCCCTCAAAATCAATAAAGTAGCAGAATACTGTTGCAAATATTCTCAACCAAATTTAACAGCAAATATTCTCAACCAAATTCAACAATTTTTAAATATGTATTGAATCAGAAATATAAATACAGCAGAAAATAATACACAAAAATTTACTGTCAATCCAATTCAAAAAATATGCTGAAACAAAGGACCAAGTCATAATGAAGAAGAATTAGAATATAAAGGTAATAAGGAATGTAAGGATTGCAATAAAGAATATTGAACAAAAGTAGAGCAACAATAAAACTATCCTGTTGGAGACTTTTAAAAAAGAAAAATGTTTAGGGAGAATTTGAGTGAAATGGAAGACAGGCAAAAAAATAACCCCTCTAAATTATCAGAGTTTCTACAAAAGAAAAACAGACGTAATACATAAATCGGTAAGCTCAAAAATAACCTTATATTCTCCAAAGGTCTAATGTGAGCAGGGAAAATGACCCAAAATAAATGACTGAGAAATGTTCTAATACTATTGCTTTACTTTAAGGAAAAAATATTCAGTTCCTGTAAACAAAATAATCAAGTTAGCTACAATGGCAAGAATATTAGTCTTGCTACAGCTTTCTCATGACCAACACACAAAACCAAGCAACGGTGAAGCTGCATTTAAACAATATTTAGCATGTAAAGTTAGCCAATTTTTTTTTTTGTACCAGAGATCGAACTCACAACCTTGCACTTGCAAGGCAATTGCTTGTGCTGCTGAGCTATATCCTGACCTAGCCAAGTTTTTAAATTCAGCAAAATGTTCCTTAAGGTATCAAGACTATAAAATAATAATATCCACTATGTAAAACTTGAGTAAGATTGAATGCATGAGTTATTCATGAGGAATTTACTAGAAAATGAGTTAAAGCAGCAACAAAGAAAATGAGTTAAAGCAGCAACAAAGACCTATTGAGAATGCCTTCATGAGGGGGTTATTACAATTTAAAGTATTTAATTGTAAATTTGAAGTTGAAAACCAGAGTAATGAAATGGGTGGATCTATCTATCTGTTATTATAACACAATATATGTGTAACTGTATTCTCTGATGGGATAGAAATGATTCAATTAAAAATGAAAGTAAGGAAAAAATCTGGTTGAAATAGAATTTCTAGTTTTAATACTTGAGGAATCTCCACACTGACTTCCATACTGCTGCACTAGTTTATGATCCCAACAATAGTATGGAAGGGTTCCTTTTCCTACCTCCTCACCATTTCTAGAATTTATTATTATTTGATATCTTGATGATGGCCATTCTTTCTATAATCTCAATGTATTATTTTGCATTTTGCTAATGGCCAGTGATGAAGGAGCAAGAGGAAAGGGGATGAAAAAAGGAATGAAGAGGTGTTATGTACACAAACTGACTCCACGCAAGGACTGCAAACATTATGTGCTACACGTGTATAAAAACAACAGAAGTAGAAGAGAGAAGGATAGGGAACTATTGAAAGTTTCCTCGCCATACAATTCAGGGCCAATGTGCACTTTTTAAAATGAACAGCCTACATGTTAAAGGCAATTTAAGAATATAAATTAAAGCACTGTCAGGTACAAATTTAGATACTAGAACATAATAGATTCATTCCTAAAACCAATGAAACAATAAGAGAAAAGTATTTTATTATAAATGGAATGCAACATATATATTGGTTATAACAAAATATGTCAGTAGTGAAACTAAATGACCCGACAACAAAAATGCATAGTCATTATGTCTCCTCTCGTCATTGCTAGTTTATATTATATTCGGAGTTCTAAGTAGGGTTGGAAGACTAGAGAAGAAAAATTTTGTACAAAACACATACGAGAAAATAAAATTATTTTTATTTGAGGATATAGTGATTATTTATGCATAAACTACCAAAGTATCTTTTAAAAATTTTTGAAGCTAATAAGCAAATATGGAGTAGCAGGATACAAGAACATAAATAAAGTCAATTTCTTTCCTGCAAACCACTAATAAAAAACTGGAATTTAAAATTTTAAAATGCCATTTATAATTTGATTTCATAATCAAAACACAGATATAACTCTCTCAAAATGTGTACATAATATAAGAAAATTGAAAAACTTGTATTGACACAAACTGAAATAATATAAATGGAGTCACAGTACATATACACAAAGGATCCAATATATTAAAAAATACTAGTTATATCCATCTTAATCTATATAGTAAATGCAATTATAATCTGATTTCTCAAGATATCTTGGCAGTATTGACATTCTAAAGTTTATAGAGAAAGGCAAAGGGTAGCCAATCCTATTCAACTTAATATTCTAATACGATTTTCATTTTATTTATTTTATAATTTGCAGTGCTGAGGATTGAACCCATGGTCTTGTGCTAGTAAGCAGGCACTCTGCCACTGATCTACACACACCATCTTAACATTTTAATAATCTTTATTCATCAGTTAAGATGCTTCTTTTAAAAAAAGTATGATTTTATTCTCAAATATACCAGATGTTCACAATGGTAAAAGCATGTCATTAACCACTCTGTAATTATGACTGATTATTATAAAATTACCTTGGAAACCAAGCTTAACCATACTGCCATGGGATGCACGTTTTGTCACTTTAAAGGGGACTGACAGAAAGTTGTTTATTTGTTTAGTTTTTCCTTCTGGGATTCCATTTTAAACTTTTTTCCATTGTCTACCACGAGGTATTACACATGTCTGGTGGCAAACATGCTAAATGTGTGCGATTTCACTCACTTCGCCGCTCAGATTTCTATACACATCATGGGAATAACCAGACTGAAAAGCACCGTTCTCCTCATGCTGAACAGAAGTGACTTACCAATACAGATGATTCTTTTTACTCAAGATTTTGTCCCTGCAGAAAACTTTGAGACAGCTGATCAGTGAGTGGGTGTCATCTGAAAACTCAGTAAAAATCCCTGAGGAGGGCTTAGCACTGTGTTTTCTCTTTATAGCACAGAAAACATCTGAAATGTGGCACCTCCTCCATTTGATTTCTTGTATGAGGAAAGGCTTTATCAGAAAATATGTACCAAAAATCTGGAAAGAAAAGAAAAGAAGAAAGAAGGAGAGTGCATCTCCTATATTATAAAAATTTTCAAAATCATAATAGATCTCTGTGGAACACAGTTAGAAGTTAAATATTGTGATACAACTGAAAAAAACAGGGAGGATTTTTTAATATAAAAAAAGACCAAGGAAATTTATTAGTTTATCCAGGCAATAGATTCTGAAAAATCAGATGATTGAAATGCTGTCTTTACCTAATCATGTGGATGAGTTGATTAGCTAAAATATATGAATTCTGCTTTTGCCTGTCATTATTCTTGTCTCCCAGAGTGATTCTTAAATTTTGAGTTATGTCATAGACATCCACAGATATTAGTAAAATCATAGATGCATAAGCTTCATCCCCAACTTACTGTGTGGTGATACCCGGGGAATTGTGAATATTAAGTGCTATACACAGGTTCTACTTAATGCTATACATTAAGTATTTTATACAGATTAATGTTTCACTGTGACATTTTCATACATGCATATAATACTTTAATAATTCTTCTTCTATTACCTTCTTTTAACCTCTCCAACTCACTCCCAGTCCTCTCTTGCTAGTTTCCTTTCTATGTTTATGTCATCTTTTTCTCTTTTCTCCCCTTGATTTTATTTTGAACAAAGCATTTCATTTATAAATATGAGAGAATATGATATGTGCCTTTCTGAGTCTGGCTTATTTTGCTATACATGATGATTTCCATTTCTAGCAAACAACAAGATTTTCTTCCTTATGTTGGAATATTATTCCACTGTGTATATATCACATTTTCTTTATTCATTAATCTGCTGAAGGACACTTAAATTTATTTCACTTTTGGTTTTGATGGATTGTGCTGGTATGATCATGGGTATGCAAATGTCACTATGGTCTACTGATTTCAAGTATATAGCAGGAGTAGTATACCTGCACCTTATGGTAGTTCAATTTTCAATTTTCTGAGGAACCTCCAGATGGACTTCCACAGAGGTTGTACTAATTTACATTCCCATCCACAGTGTATAAAGGTTCCTTTTCCCTTGCATCCTTCCTTCTCAGTATTTTTTTTTCTGTGTGTGGGAATGTGTGTATTCTTGGTGATGATAACCATGTTCTTGATGAAAACCATTTTGACTGAGGTGAGATGGACTAAGTAGGCCCTACCTCTGGGGATTTTGACGTACTTCAATAAAATGAGCCAATGTCTTAGCATTGTTTAGCTTTCCTAATGAGAGTGAAAGGAATTTACTGATAACTTGCTATCCATACTCAGTATGTAGAGAATCTATTTAATTTGCTTTAAGTGAACATCTCTGCATCATCTTCATGGCATTTCATTTTTTATTAATATGCCCATTCTACACTGGTAAGAGGAAGAAAGAAAAATCATATAAAAATCTGTCAATTTTGCTTCTCAAAGGCTTTGGTAAAAATTGTATAAAATAGATTTTAAAATGTATAATTATCTGAATCTAATGTATATACTTTCCATGTTTATGGTTAGCACTGATTATTATTGTTGATTCTAGTGCCTTAAATCCTATGAACATTCTAAAATAGAAGAAATATTTATGAGGTCAGAGTTAGCTGCAATCTCAGAAACTGTTTCAATAACTTAAATTTCTATATATGAAACCAAACTTTTATTTTCACATTCAAATATGCTTTGATTTTGCTTTAAATGTGCTTCAAATGAATGTAAGTAATAAATATAATCTAAGGCTATTAATCTATAGCAAACAATTATGATTTACACATGTAATTGCTTTAACATTCTGTTAACTTTATGACACAGGTTATACAATATATTAGAATTGAAACTGAGAAAGCGGTTGAGAGAAAAAGCATTGGAGATGCATTTGCAAAGAGAGATATTGAAAAGTAATCAGAAAATAAGAAATACAAAAGATTATGTGACCCATCAGACAGAAGAGTAATTATGTATTTTCTATTTCATTTATCAGAAAATGAAGAAAGTGTCTGAATGGCTTCTGGAAAAATGGTCCTGATCCCTACTTTCAGATTCCGTAAGGTAAGCACCTCTGCCACATTCAATGTCTTTTTCATGCTATTTCTTCTATTCGGCAATGCTTTCTTCATCTTTTTGATTTCCTTAAGCAGCGGTCACATTTTATTCACTTCCGAATCTCTATTTTTTTATTTTTTATAAACAACTGTTTAATAAATGTTTGTTGAATGAATGAGAAGTGGTATTTAAGTAGCTCTTGATTAAGAATGTGTATGTTAACACAAATAAATTACTAGATAAAAGACAGACTGGTTTTTCTCCAGAATGGGATAGAAAATGATGAATATGTGAAGCCTCTGCTGGAAACAACACATAGATGTTTCTGATTTTGTTAGACCTACTATTATATAGGTCAGAGCACTTAACCCAGGGCCACAGTGCTTTTAGCGATGCTTTCTTTTGCAGTCACCGTGTAAGTGAACGACATGAGAGGTCAGGTGTGACTCCTTTATCAGAGCAGCAGCTTCATAGCTAAACACAACAACTAAACCATCAATGCCGACCTTACAACCAGAAGTCAACTGCCTCATAGATGTCATCATAATAGACAAAACAAACCCCATGCATTTGGTTGTAGCCAAAGTTTCATAAAATATGTGCAAGCTTTATCTGGAGAATTTATAAACCCAATTGTTATGACAATTAATTCTGTAAATTCAGGGAGCTGCTCAGAAATCTTTAACTAGTGCCCCTTGGTTCTAATGCAGTTGACCCTTGAAAATCACTGTATTTTGTTAGCTACAGGGAAAAAGTTTCTACTAATTACACGAAACAAAAACCCAGGACACTTATCTAGATGTATAAAAATATTCTCAGATATTTATCTTCAATAGAATTTAACAAATAATGAAAGAGCTATATTTAATTCCTACTTTGCACAAGGTAGAGCATGATGAAGTAGTAGGTTGGCAACTTCCTTGGATTCTGACTGCATCACTGGATAACTGAGACTTTTTTGAAAGATAAAATGTTTTACATATCACTTTCTTTCTGTTTTTAGAATGAGAGTGATACAGAGCAGCTATACGCATAAAATGTGATAATGCATTTTAAGTATTTAGTACTACATTCTGATTCCAGACAAAATTAAAGGCTACCAGTTATGATAGGACATAACTTACAATTTTGAACAATAGATAATATTTGGGCACAAAGTATTAAAAAACAAATAGGCCATGTTTGTATTATGATAAGAACAATAGGTTGAGTGATATAGAAATAGCAATGTCCTCACTCAGTTAATTGACAAACTTCTGGGGTTTCCACAAAAGAAATAATGTATGTTGGTGTGGCATAGAGCTCAGGCAGTCATCATGGATGGAATGAAATGTGATCTAGGTTTTAAAGGATCAGTAAATTAGGAAGATATGTGGACAAGGTCATTCCAGATGAAAATCTCAGCACAGTTTGGAAGCATCCAGGCACATGGTGTATATAGTCAAAAAGAAGTGGTTCTACTTTGCTTTCTCAAGGGAGTAGTAAGAAATAAAATTGAAATGTTACATGAGTCTGAAAATACTAGCAAAAGGAGGCCTTTGTTTGTTTGATGGCTTTTTCCACACAGGTGCATCCAACACTAACAGAGCAGCAGACTCTTTTATTTGCAGCATGAGAAGCAGTCCCAGAGGTGGTAACCGGGATGTCAATATCACTGCCTTTTCAAAATTCAATGAGTCAATTGGAGTTGAGAAAAGAGGTCTCTCATAGTCACAGATAAATATTCAACCAAGCCTGTCAAATGAACCTAACAAGAGAGGAGGTGCCGGCAGTATCAAACAGACGCAGCCTTTTCACACAACAACCCCACCACCCCAGCCCTTTGCTGAAGGGAACATTAAGAAGATGACGGTGTTTAGAACTGAAGAGAACAAACACAACAGCCTTTGGCTATTAGCAGCACAGCATAAGAGCACCTGAGTCATATTTTGGCTCTGGCTTTAACTCTTTTGTGTTAGGAGTAGATTTTAATGGCACTAACACAGTTCTCCTAGGGATGTAACAAATAGGACAATCGTTACAGTGAAACCGCTTCAGGTCTTGCATAGGGTTCACAAATAAAGGTATTACCATCGGCAGAGAAATGTTAAGTGATATGATTTTTAGACCCCATTACGTTTTAGACAATATTTTTAGCAAAACATAATAGCTCTGCTTGCACTACTAGGGAAAATCTGCGACAGAATCTCAAGTGGGTGACCTAAGTGATGGAGAGAACCAGATGACTCCCTCTCTTTTTCTCTCTCTTGGACATGTATGTGTATATATCTTTTCCTATACATATATACCTATGATAAAGTTAATTTATATATATTAGGCATGGTAAGCATTTAGCAATGATGATTTACCATAGATCTTAGAGCACTGGTACATGATTTTGTTTTCTTGTGAAGCTGAGCACTTTTCATTTCACTGTAAGGAAGCACTCTAAAGATTCTTTTTGAATTTTCCAAATTGCCAGCATTACTATTCTTGGGCATTTGGGCCTATTAAGTAAATAAGGATTACTTGAATACCACCATTGGGATATTGTAGCAACTGACCTGGTAACCAACATTCTACTTATTGGCTATCACACAAGTAGCACGTTTAGTGTGGATAAATCTGCTAGGTGAGATAAAGCCTGATTTTATTATTTTAATCAGAAAATAAATAATTTAAAACTTATGAATTATTTATTTCTGTTTTTTTCCATTTTACATTTCTGGACCACAGTTGAAAGGAGTAACCAAAACTGTGCAAAGTTAAACTGTGGATAAGGGATTTCAAGCTTTACAAACTCTCCAATTCTAGGAGTGTAGAAGAAATTGAGTATTTTTAAATTGCTAGGAAGTCAAGACATCCAACTGCCTTTTGAATATGAAGTAACTAAGCTGTACAATAAACACTTTCTACTTATAGAATGTGACTATCATTTAATTTTTAAAGGTAAGTTATATTACAAAATTGGTAAGCATAGTTCAGATGTTATAAAAATATCCCAGAGACTGTTGTCTATGTTTTCTGCTACATAAAATACTCATGTACTTGAAATACATGGTAATATACACTTAGTATAGATATATGAAAGATATATGCTCAAAATTTACACAAATATGTACACATATTATGTATATCCATATGAGATTAATAAAACAAATATTCACCATATTCTCCATTAGGGATTTTCTTTAATATTTTAATGTGATATTAGAACAAGACCTGACCTCACTAAGAATCCAGAATTATGTGTGCTGTGCATATGCCAAAAAAGAGATGTTATCAAAGATGCCTTATTGATCAGACAACCCTGATGTTTGCACACTGTGACAGAAATAAGTTGGGTTACGAAAGTATAGGCTAAGTTTTTATTTCTGCAGGTTATATTATTCTGCTGAGTTCAAGGGGTACATTTTGTTGAACAACCTTTAGAATTTAGTAGAATAATCTTAAGCTCTGACAAATTTGCTGGATAATGTCATGAATAACATCACTGGTTTTTCTAATGGTGCATTTTTTTATATTTACAAATTGTATACATTAATTATTGACAGCATTATCAGAATGATGAAAATGTTAATATAATGTCATTGCACGAGTATTCCATAAAAAATACTCAAAAAATTATTCAAAAATTACCACAAAGAGAAGCAGCCATTTATCCATGTCTAAAGAAAAATAGTGTCATGAAAAAAGGGACAAATTAAGGTATAATTTCTGTAAACCCCTACTTCAATGTTCAGTATAAAAAAATGAAACCAACTGAGTTGACTGTGAAACAAGCCGCCTCAAATGAGCTTCCAAGTTTTGATTTGGAATATTCCCTGAGTTCTGTCACTGTGTTATTGCTGGTATTTGTAGGAGGGACAAGCTTTTGGTACTAAGTAGCAGGGCAGCTTACATGCTTGTGCTACTGTAACAATCACCTTTATGTTATAGAATGTTATTGGCTAAATACTTTTTATTTGATAAAATTTCGTGTACAGAAGTGGGTCAAAATTTTTCTTATTTTAAGCAACAAAATACATTGTCTTTTTAGAGACATGTACTTCTTTAAAACAGCTTTTGAATCTCTTACTCTCTTTATGACAATTTACCTGTGGTAGCAAAGCATCATAAACTTGGCTTGTTTTGTCTAATGAATATATTAATTCCGGAGACAAATATGCATTCTTTGAGACTACAGCTGAACACTCTGTCCTCATTATTTTTCTTTATTCTTAATATAACTCATTCTGCACAGCTGTTGGATTTTTAGTAATAATGTTTAGGCATATTCTTGTTTTACTCTATGTCTTCATATGTACTGTATTATGAATACAAAGATATCCATACTCCAAGGGAAATTAAGCTTCTCTAGAACAGAATGGTTAGTTTAACAAAAATTTACCATACACTTACTTTGTGTCAAGACTTGTTTGCTTGAATTTTTGCTGATAACTGGAATTTAAGAGCTTTTTAGCAGAGAAGTTGACCTAGACGCTGTATGGGAGTTGATTTTAAGCTAATGCTCTCCATTAGAAGGTGATGTCATGGTCAAGATGAAAATGTCTAGTCTGTCTTTATACTGTGTGAGAGAAGATTAAGTTCACATAAAGAAAAATCTCCAAAAAATTGAATAAGAGAATTATTTCCTTCTGTGTTTATTTTAGTGTCAGGGATGGGGACAACTATCGAAAAGAAAATAATTGAGGGTAATCCTCGAGGGATTTTTGCTTAGGTTACAATGATTAATACTATCGCTAGTTAAGATATGGAATATAGCAGAAAGTATTGGAGGAACTTTGTGTGTTGATTTGGAAATTCATTAATGGATGGAGTTAGAGCTAGGTAATCCACAGAGACATGAAAGTCTAAAGCTGAAGGAAATTTTAGTCTGAATTTAGAAATCTAGTGAAGATAAATGGCAGTAGAGTTGATGAATTCACAATAAAAGAGAAAGGAATAAAAATAGTTTGAAAACAAACTCTTCAACAGAACTGTTTTCAGTCTCACTGTTTGAATGTGCACTTTGTATGCTTTAATTTTGCAACTTGAGCAACTATTTCCAAGAGGACAATATGTAATTTATCAACTTAGTGATTTCTTACTGTTTATTTTATTTTTAAAGTCTTTATTATTTCTACCCTTTTTATGTTTTGTTTTTTTCCTCTAAATAAAAAACAGACTATTAAAATACAGAATAAAACTCTTAAAGAGCAAGTAAGGAAGTAAGGAAGGCCAAAAAGATAGGAAGACCAACAATATGCTTTCACAGTGCTAAGGAATTTTACGAATGAGCGAACCTCATGTTCCCCTACACGTCAGCACTGTGAGAGCAGCGTGCCTGCTGACATGTCTTTATAGAATCTTGGTACCAGCTTAGTGTCCATACCTTATAGATGCCTGAGTCAACAGTGATGTAAAATACACTGCAGAGTTTTATTTAAATAATCACTAAATCAAATCATCATTCACGGAGGAAGTGAGACACTGTAAAAAATATTCAGAAAGTAGTGGAAGCAAAAATCAAACAAGGAGATATCAAGCAATGAGAGATTCCTTTTCAAATATATATTATGTAAAGGGAAGATAGGAGGAAGGAAGTTCTTACTATGAGGAAAAGTCTTGGAAAATAAGACATTCTCAGGAAAGGAAGCTGTTTAAATATCAGTAACAAAAGGATGAGAATCAAGGCATGCTGAACTACAGCACAGCAAGGAAAATTTCAGCACTAGATGGTAATTTGTTTTATGAGAGGATTAGTGTCTCACTCAATTGTCTTCCCACTGTAGGTTTTGACATAAGTGAAGTAGGTGCTCAAATGGAGTGAGCTTGCAGAATCAACTACACGTTAAATAAGAACTCTACTCCAAGGGAAAAGCTTTTTGTACTCCTCAGGCCATCCTTCTCCAGCTCCAAGGCCCCTAAGCTGGACCTACACTAGAAAGAAAAATGATTGCAAAGAGTTAGAAATGTGTTAATACTATCTGCAAATGGAGGCTTAATAATCTGGAGTTCTGGGAGCTCTGAGGAAATAGTGTGAAATCACTGCTCCTTGTTATGAGATTAATTCTCACTCATCTAGAGATGAGATTTATTATACAGCATTTGAAAAATTTTTATAATATTCAACAGTTTAGAATCAGATCCTAGCACTGTTTGATATTGGCAAAGTACAGTACAACTGCATTTTAGAACTATTTGCCAGTCAAAATAAAGATGGTTTCTATAGATATAATTAAACTAATTTTATATGCTTCTTTATATACTGGAAAATAATGATGTAAGTTTAAACTTGAATCTTATTTGTTTACTGTCTCTTTCCTCTTTATGTTCTTTTTACCTCTTCCTAGAATACATACATATAATAGTATTTGGTTTACATTATTATATTTCAGATTTTGTTTTGTTTTGCTTTTCTCATGTTTTTCTGTTACCATTATGCAGCCAGTTTACAGTGTTGGGATAAATTTTTCGATATCTGCAGTACTTTGCCCCAAACCTAGCTGTAGGTAGACTGTTATGTAAGGCACTGCTGCTGTGCAGAATGTGAGCATTTGGAGCTCTGTCATTGACAGCTGCAAAAACTGGGAGTTATTTTATCTAGACTTACAGGATGTGTCAGTGGATCTTTAATCTGATGAAATTGTGCCAAAATGACCTGGTGCCATGCATGTACGATATGTCTGTACTAAAAATTCCCACAAACTTTTTGGATGAGTGAATTCCCAGGCAAAGAAACTGGGATCTGCTATTTAAAAAAAAAAAAACAGAACTAATGTGATTGTGCTTGTTGTTGTCAAATGGCAAAGGGTATATTATCATTAAATATGTTCAATTGCTCAACATCCTCTGCATACAAATGTGTTATGCAAGATTCCCTTTAGAAAATGTCAGTGCAACATATATCTTGAAAAGCTGATCTGTTTTTAGCATGGTCATGGCAGTAGAGTTCCTATTGCCAATCTTAAAGTTCATTTGTAATGAGAAACTACTTAAATTACTCATAAGGCAATTTTGACAAGAAAAAAATTCTATGATATAAACCACTTTAGTGTTAGCTATAAAGATCAAATAATTAGCTTAAAAGGGTACAAAAACATAAGCCTTCCTTATGTTAATGTTTCTCAAACTTTTTTGTGTCTACAAGTCACCTGTGAATCTTATTAAAATTTCAGTTTTATGAGATTGGTCTTAGATCTACTGAAATGCATTCTCTCGATATCAGGCACACTCAAGAAATCTGAATGATCACATTTGATAGATTTTATGTCAGTGATCTGAGGCCACACTTCTGGCTTTATGGCATCTATGCCGCATTTTAGATCATCCTGAGATTCAGTACCAGATTTTCTGTTTTAACCTTGGTTGATTTTCATGCATTCTTTTACCTTCTATTATATGAGTGTGGTGTGTGTGGCTGCAAGTAGTCTGACATGAGTATGGAAACCTAGACAGAATTTTCTCCTTGCTTCCTCATCAGAGAAGACATGATGATTCACAGGATTCCTAATCATAGTGCAAAGCAACCACTGGAGGTAAGTAACCAGGTTGTTTTTCTGAGCAGGGGAATCTGCCATCTGAATTATCTGGGGAACTGACCTTATTTTCTTGTCTTCTTAGTGGAGACATGACCTAAATTTGCCCTCACTACACCTATCCCAAGTATGGTTAGCAAACGGACAAATCCAAATGTCTAGGGTGTGCTTAGAATGTTTGTGTTGGCCCTTGTCTTGCTGTAACAATACGTGTAATTGAATTTTGGTAACCCTTTAGTTACTATGAAACGTTTTCTGTATATTTTGTCATTTGAGCCTCAATGAAGTACAGGACAGGATTTGAGTCTGACATTACAGCTAAAAAGATCCAAAGCCTAGAAAAAAACAACTAATGTTTACTTGTAAAACCTGTCTCTTAACATTTGTTCACTGGTTTATCTTTAATTGTGCTTTGATCTCTTTTTCTTAAAAAAAATTAGTAAAAATTGTTTTTATTAATAGGAATCTTGAATTCATTGAAATATTTTTTTAGTTGCAAGTCACAGAAAATCTTAATGTGGCTTAAACTATAAAGAAATTGATTGTTTCCTGCACTTGTAACTAAGATAATCAGTCTTAGTAGAATTGTTTATAAAACTACTATTGCAGGAAAACTCTCCCATGACTACTATTACTTAAAATAAAGACTGATCTAGATGCTCATTTAAAGATGAGAAATTTTCTTTTCTGTACCTTTATCTAACTTACTATTGTTGACTGAATCCTCCATTTTTTTCTCATGCAGCAGGAGAAAGAAACAATTTTGCTGTTTTGCTTGTCAACAACTGGATGAAATTCGGAGCAGAATAGATAGCTAAGATAATTATACTAATTTCTTTTAGTTCAATGAAGAGAAATGTTTGATCTTATATTGATTGACCAACTTTGCATGTCTATGTTTTATAATCTGAGCAACTACTTTGAAGATAACAATGCACAATATGTTAACCATTGTTAACTCCCTGTTATATTGCTATGAAATTCTGCATCCTTATTTTTGTTTTGTTTTTTTTCTCTTTAAAAAAAAATAAATCAAGGAGGATCCATACTTGGAGGTAAAGTATGAAAACTCAGTGATAAACAGAAGTTTCTTGGGTGTTTTGCTTGTCAGAATTTTGGTTTCAAATCCCCATATTCTTTATTACTGGTTTTAAATATATTTCCTTGACCATCTGGGTTTTTGTGAAAATGAAGCTAAACAATGGAGTGCCAAAGTAGTTAGACTCTTTCTTATGGAGGAAAGAACTAGGTTTTGCTCTTTTGTTAGCTTTGGTCAAAATTCTGATAAAACGTTTCTTTTGGAAATGAAGAAGAACAGTATGTGTGCTATGCACCATAATCTGGTTTTCCTTTACTGTGTGAAATAATCTGCAGGCCATGTTGTACCCATAAGTGTTTAATCACCCATCATTTGAGGACAGGGGTTCTCTTTGGTGGCTTTATTCCAGCCCTGCCCACCAAAGCTTTGCTGTGATACAAAAGTTAGCCACTTACAAATAGCATTTGCACTAATTAGTTGACATAAAACAAAAATGTAGAATTAGAAGAAAAACACTGCAGAAAACAAATTAGGAAAGGGATTTTCATACTTCTCCTTTAGATAGAATTCTGTATCAAAAAACCTCTCTAGAATTTAGGAAGATTAGGCATTTTTGGAGAAAGCATTTCTATTTTAAATCAAATGATTTTATACAGAAAAAAATTAGCATTAATTCCCTGCCATTTAATGCAGCATTTCTTAAATGACAACTCTGGGCAAAGAATTCATTTAAGTATCTGGTTCAATTACTGCAGAGGATAGATTTTGTCAGTTTTCTGTTTGTTTATTATGTCTACCAGTTGATTAGTCAAAATCTCAAATTTTTCCTACAAGGGTATTGATTCATATTTTCAAAATCACAGCTATTAAACTGAGCATTCATGTTGTTAAGGCATAGTAACTATGCCACAGTCCCCATGATGAACGTAGGAATACCCACTTGGGCAAAGATAGAGTTTTCCTCACTGTACACAATAATTGTTTCAGAGATTTACCCAAGCTACATTAATGACATTTTTATTAGTTAAATTTATTGGTACATTTTAAATATAAATAATTATTGCTTTCATTATCAGGACTTTGAAATCCAGGTTTTCCAGTATCATTCATTAAAGAGGCTATCTTTCTTTCAATGAGGGTGTTTGGCCTCTTTGTCAAAGATAAGGTGGTAGCATGTGTTCACAGTTGTTTCTGCATCTTCTAATCTGTTCCACTGATCCTTAACTCTGTTTTTCTTTCTCTCTCTTTTTTTTGCCAGTACCATGCTCTTTTTATCATAGTAACTTTGTAATATAATTTAAAGCCAGGAATTGTGATACCTCATGACTTGCTTTTGTTATCCAGAATTTTTTTTTATATTGTAGGTCTCTTCTGGTTCTAGATGTAGTTTAGGATTATTTTCTCTAATTCTGCCATTTTGATAGGTATTACATTAAATCTGTATAACAATTTTGAGAGTATGACCATTTTCTCTATGTTAAAAAGTTGGTTCTTCCTATCTGTGACCGGCTGATATCTTCTCATTTTCTGTTATCTTCTTCAATCATCTTTTTCAGAGTACTGTTATTTTCAGTATAGGGATCTTTTACTTCCTTTGCAATCAATTCCTAAATATTTCATTTTTTCTATGCTATTATGAGAGGCAAAGTCTCTCTAAATAATTTCTCAATGAGTTCATTGTTTGTGTACAGGAATACTATTGATTTTTGAGTGTTGACTTTGTATCCAGCCACAAGTCTTTTTGTGGAGTTTTTGGGGTCTTCTGTATACACTATCATCTCATCTGAAAATAATGGTAATTTAACCTTGTTCTTCCCTATGTTTGTTCCCTTTGTTTCTTTGTGTAATTGCTCTGGCTAACCTTTCAGAATCATATTTGAACAGGAGTGATGATAATGGACATCTCTGTCTTGTTCCTGACCCCAGAGTGAAAGCTTTCAGTTGTTGACCATTTAGTACAATGGTGAATGCTGGTTTGTCATAGATGGCTGTTAGCATATTGAAATTAAGACCATCTACTCCAATTTTCTGTAGGGTGTTCATCATGAATGAGTGTTGAACTTTGTCAAATGGTTTTTCTTCATCTATTGAGATAATCATGTGATTTTTGTCTTTGGCTGTGTTGATATGGTGATTTCTGTTTCTTATATAACTGACAAAATAGATTTACATAGTTGCTACACTTACATATTTATAAAAGCAAAATTTAATTTTAAAATAAGAATTAAGGTACTTAAAATACACATATAATGTAAAGTGATTATAACAATTTATAGCATGCAATGGTTTAAATAGAAAGTGTACATAGGCAGTGAAATTTTCAAAAGGGTATACACAATTTATTTGCATTTTACATGGCAGAAAACATAGCCTTCCCTTATAAGACATACACTGAGTTCAGCCCCTTAATAAAAAGTACGCATACTAAAATAATGTTTCTGCAGCTTTATGTTTTCTTTACATAAAATGTGAGTTGTGCTCAAAAGAGGCTAGGCTAGGTTGAGGGAACTTTATACAGAAATAACCTTAGGTACACTTACAGTTTAATTTCACTTTACAGCATTAAATAGAAAATTGAAAGTTGTAGATTTTTGGTCTAGCATGTTTGTCTAGGTGACTTTGTGTTTGTGACATTTGGAAAGTGAAAACTACAGAACTGAATGATTTAATAACTCCTAAAATAAATAATGTGGTATAAAACCATAAGAAGTGCCAAGCAATATTTTTAGTATGTGTCCTAAAAGGAAAAAACACTCTCTTATTTTTTTCCTATTGAGGTAAAATTTGCAAACAATGCAATTTATTTTTAAAATCTAAAGTGTACACTTTGGTGACTTGTGATATTCACATATACCATAGTAATGACCATATCAATATATATGAAACATTACCTATCACCCTAGAATAAACTGTGTTAAAAGATTCCAACCAATTAATCTCCATAGCCAGACAACACTTACCTGATTTTTTATGACCACAGACCATTTGCTTTCCCTTATGCATCGTTTAAATGCAAATACAGAGTGCATACTCTTCTGTGTCTAATTTCATTTTCCTACTTACACAAATAATCAGGAATTATACTGCAAAGTTTTATGGTCAGTGTATACTTCACACCATAGTGAAATACCTAGCTGAATTCCAATATAACTGTACCATTTTGTACTGGCACCTAAAATATATGGTTTCAGTGGCTCTGAATTGTCACTAGTACTTGAAAAATATGCTATGAGTACATGTGTATCTGTCTAACTTTTTCTTTATATTGTTTGTTTTGCCTAGCTGTTCTTATAATGTACCATCTCACAATATGACGTACCATCTCACATTTTGAATTTACATTTCCCCAGTGACATGATTTTGAACATCTTTTCATTTGACTGTTTGCACTTTGTAAAACCTCTTTTAGCAAAGTATCGGTTAAAAATTTGCTCATTTAGGCTTCTGAAGTTTGTCTTCTTTAATTTGTCAAAAGAAGTGATATATTAGCGATATATTTTTTAAATAGCTTCAGATTGCTGTTTTATATTCTTACTAGCATATCTTACTTCAAGAGTAAAATATGTTTGATGATATCAAATTTATCATTTTTATGGTTCAGATTTTTTATCCTAAAAAATATTTGTCTAATTTTCTTGTAGTATATTGATACTCAGAAATATTGTTTTCTATGTCTTGTATTGAGGCTTATTTTTCATTTTTAATTGCTATTTGTATTTCTAAAAGGTAAAATACAGTATTTTGAGGAATTGTAAATAAAGTTTAACTGCTTTTCTTCTACTCTGAATGAATTTTAATATATGTCTCATTTATTTCTCTGGCTGGGCTTTCTAACTGTATGTTGAATAAGAATGTTGAAAGGGGATACTTTTGCCTAATCTCAATAAAAAAGATTTTAGTATAAAGAACTATGTTAGAGCCATCTTCTGAAAATTATTTTATTGGTTCACAATTCTATCTATTCTTGATTTGCTGAGAATTTTTACCACAAGTATATGTTAAAGTTTTTAAAACCTTTTATTTCTATTATTAATTTGTTATGATGAAATATTTCCATTGTCTTTCATACTTAAACTTTATTTTGTATCATGTTCTAGAAAGTGATGACTAGGAAATTAATTCATCTATCAAATAGTGTTAAAAGTGGATTTATAATAATTGTAAGATACAAAATCAACCCAAATAATGAAATTATTTCTCTATATATTTGCACAAATGATGGAAACTTCAAATGTAAAAACAAATACTCCTCTAATGTAATGAAATATGTGGAATACACAGCATAATCTTAAATTTTGTAAGTTACTATGCCATGGTGTATAGTTTTTATATATTGATGCATTCAGTTATCAAACATTTTGCAAAGATTTTTTGAATTTATGCCATGAGGAACCTGGACTGCAGTTTTCTTCTGTTTGCCCAGTTTTTAAAATCAAGTTAATGATAAACTTATTGTGTTCTACTTTCTGAAATTATTACTGTAAATCCATATTATTTGTTCCTTAAATGCTTGATAAAATTCACTTTCTAGAACTAAAGTTTTCTGTCTTAGGCAGTTTTTAATTATGAATTCAAAGTTTATGTCAGTTTCTGCCAAAGATAAAAGTTTAGAGTTAGGAATGTACTACAGTGACAGAGGGATCGCCTCCCATGTATGAGGCTCTGGGTTCAATTCTCAGCACTGAAAATGAAAACCCAAGGTTATTTAGGATTGCAATTCTTTCTTGATTTAGTTTGCACAATTTATACTTTTTGAAGTATTTGTGCATGCCATGTATGTAGTCAAATTTGTTAGTATGAAAATTTTTATAGAATGTCATTATTTAACCAGTTATCAATTTATGGATCATTTTTAAAAGCTTTTAGTTAATTATTCTGTCTATCTTGTTTTAACTTATTTATGTTTCATTGATTTAATATTTATACACAAAATTCTGTTTCAATATTGTTTTTATTTATATTCTATTTATATTTTGTTAATTTCTATGCACTTTCCCCTCTATCTACTTAAATTTTTTTCCTACTTTCCGAAGTTGAAAGTTTGAGTCACTTTTTTGTGGTTTGCTTTGCATTTTACTGTAACAGTTACCCAAGTTAATCAGTTGTAAAGAGGAAAGGATGATTTTGACTCATAACAATTTTCAGTCCATGAGCAATTGGACCTGTTTTTTGTGCCTGTGGCCAAACATTGTGGTAAGAATGTGTGGAAGAGCAGCTGACTCACATCGTGGCTTAGAATGAAAAGAATAAGAGATAAAGATCAGTGTTCCACAACCTTCTTTGCCTAATACTTCCCAAAAGCCTCAATCTTCCACTTACGAACGGACTTACAGTCAAACTTAGGATAATAAAGGCAGAGTTGTTCAAATGTACCAGAAACTTGACTATAATTTACTCAAGAGATATTTTTTATGGAAGATTCCACTTATTTTAAGAAGTTTACCTCTTAAAATTTCTGTCACCTTCTGGTAGCATCAAAATAAGAACCAAGACATACCACATTGGCATTTTGGAGACATTCCAGATACAAAGTATGTATCTGCAATTTTCTTCTTTTCTGAAATTATCATGTAATTTAATATAATAAAATTTTCTGCAAGCAGGACTTCAAATCTATGCCTCAATTTTGATTTGTGATTATTTTTCTTCTCATTAAGTTGAAACTATTTTGTAATTTTTTCTTTTGATTTTTTTGACTATGAAATTTTTTCTCAGTGTTTTGTTAAAATTTTTAAATAGTTGATAATTTTTCAATTATCTTTGTTAAGTTTTAAAAAGTTTTAAGTAGTATACTTTGTACGCATTGAATACTTTTTAACATTTTCTTTTATGGTTAGACTATTTTGGCCATTTGCCTTATGGCTAGTTTGACAGATGTTCTGTGTATGTTTTAAAAGAATACCTTTTGCTGCAATAGAATATTCTTTAAATAACAATTTTATAGTTGATATTGTCACTTAGCTCCTTTTCATCTTTGTATTTGCTCTACCAGCAACTGAGAAAAATGTACCGAAATCTCCAACTGTGTTAATTACACATTAATTGACTTTGTTATTCACAGGTCTCAGACAGTTTGTACTCACAAGACAGACTAATTATTGAAGGTCTCACAATATCCCTCCCTGAAAGGAAGCCAACAGGCTTAAAATTTATTCATAATAAGGTTTTTAAGAATGTACTTATCTACTTGACATTATTAGCTATGGAACCATTTTTAACTATTGGAACCACTATTAGCTCTATTAACTTAAACAAGTGGCAAGCATAAATATAATTATCATTTCTAAAATATTGTTTTCAGACTCTGAAACCATATTACAAAACAGTTTAGAGATCCAGAGTTACAGATGATCATTTAGTTTTAATAGATTCCATAGCACTGACCAACTGTCTGCAGCTCTGTAGAGAAACATAAGATCAATACAGACCCTATGTGTTAGAGTACTCCGGCGCAATAGAGAGTAAAAGTACAAAATGAACAGGTTTATTGAGTTAAGGACGTGGGAAGGAGCACACAACCCATGGCAGCTGGGCTGTCTCCTTCCACCAGATGCAGAGAGGCAGAGAGTTATGTGATCTCTGACTGAAGCAGTGTATA
Organism: Dolichotis patagonum; assembly: GCA_004027295.1. Lineage (NCBI taxonomy): Eukaryota > Metazoa > Chordata > Mammalia > Rodentia > Caviidae > Dolichotis > Dolichotis patagonum. Next base: position 6,487 of record PVJX010007144.1, on the reverse strand, counting down.
GGGTGGATATTGATGACGTGAGAGGAACCCATTGGAATTCTCTGCATGTGCAAACAGGAAGGGGAGTTGCAATTAGGGCTGAAGAAGAAGCAGGGAGTGGCAAGCGTTTCTGCTTTGGCCTTCTGCCACGTTAGACCACCAACATAGTACAGTAATTTATACTAGGGCAAGAACCTTTCACTATGTTACCCATCTTCATGACCTTAATCAAAACTTTTCAACAATGAATCGTTCTTTATTTGGATCATTACCATGCTAAAATAGTGTAGTATATGTAAGGCGATGTTATACAAATGTTTATACCAAGCATTTCTAATTAGCAGTGAGGTATAGATATTGATTTAAAAATACAGATAAAATAATTTATACCTCATGTGAATTTGTTTCAAATTTTTCAATTTATCTCCTGCAATCTTTTAGTAAACTCATTTATAATTTACATGAGCCTAAATTTATTACAGTTAAGTCATTAGTTAAGTCTATGTTTTCTTCAGACTCATAATCTTTCATAAAGATTATCTCTTGATGAAATTATAGTCAAGTTCCTGGTACATTTGTACAACTCTGCCTTTATTATCTTAAGTTTGATCATAAGTCTGTTCATAAGCTCTATAAAACTGACTTTACCCATGTTTCCAATATTGTAGCAAATGAAGTATTATTATAATTATTAAACTATAAAATAAATCATAAATTACCAGTGTCATTTTATTAACTTACTACAGAATTCATTGCTTCTTATGTACCAATATTATGTGCTCAATATTGTTATTCAAAAACTATATTGTGGTGAGATATTGAACTCCAGGTGTTATATGAGAAGATAAGATCCTTTGTCTGACAGAATGAAATTAAACTGAGTTTCAAATTGAAGAAAGGCTATTGACCTCTTCTTAAGGGATTCATGTAAAATAAATATTTTTCCTATGTTCACAAATTGTGCAGTTTTCCTCTTTGTCTTATCTATTAGTTTTGTCAGAGTTGTTAAGAAAATTGATATGAAACATATTAATTAGGAAAATTATATTAGTAACAGGGTCCATATACCTTTTATTTATCAACTATTTGCATCTCAATACTATGCCAGGTCAGTAAGATTCCCATTTTTCTTCCATGTGAAGTAGTGTATCTAAAACTCCTGTTTGTATTATAGTTCAAAATTTCCCACTATTGTATTCAGACACATTTTCTTAACTTTGTTCCATTTGTAAAACTTATTTAGTTAAAACTGCATTATCAGACTAAGCCAGCTTGAAATTTTATATCCTTTCCATAGATTTGAATAATTGCCTGGCTATCTTTTCTGGAAAGAACATCTTTTTTCTCTTAGAACTTCTTAATTAAAACATTCTATTAATCTGAATATTCATAGGCCTACTCTTGTTTCCCTTAAAGCTCTCTTTGATCTGGTAGCATATGTTTTACTCAGCATGTAAGTTGTTACACAGTGTGCTAGTTTCCTATGAGCAACTGCGAATCATAAAACTAAAAATACTACATTACTTAAGATAAAATAATGTGGGAAATAAGGGCCCTGACATAGGCCTCTGTGGTTGTCAGAGTATCTCCATAGGTAGTGCATTGGTCACCTTTTTTGTAATTGGGAAAAAAGAAAACTCTGAACACCTGAAACCTAAATGAGGAAAGTTTCAGTCCATGGTCTGTTGGCTCCAAGGCAGAAATAGCATGGTGGAAGATGCTTCATGGCATCCAGGAGGCAGAGAGAAATGGACAGAGCCAGGAGTGAAAATTCACCCTTGCAAGTGGCATTCCTAGTGACCTACCACTTCCGGCCAGACCCGGCCTCCTAACAGCATATTCTGCCTTGAACTGGGAAATGGATTGCTCTACTGAGTCCAGTGCCTTAATGAACTAACATTTTCCAATGGCCCATCTCTGAATACATGAGATATTTGGGGGATAATTTAGAACTAAGCTACAATAGACGTTATCTCCAGTTCAGGGCATATTTTCTGACATATGATCCCAATACATTATCCACATAAATTTTCAACTTTAATAACTTATATGTTCATCTATCTTTGCTTTAAAGATATTGGTATATAATGCTATGATTCAATAGGCAAGAATCAGAAGGTATTTAATCACTATAATCATTCCTGAATTTTTACATAATAGTTCTAAGTCCAGTTCTTATATAGAATAGAAAACATGGAGAGATAAATATCAAGCATATAATGTCTTTTGGGTGTCCCAATATGTAGTTAATGTGGTTTATAAAATGAAAACTAAAAATCACATTGCTAGTATCTTCCTCTTCATCCATTGCTATTTATTTGAATTAGGTGCTGTTTATTTATTGCTATTTATTTAATAGGTACTGGCCACTGTTGGTCTCAGTTTTGTCTTCATGTATTTTGAGAGCTTTTAATAAGCGTTTGAAAGTTTAGAATTTTATTTCTTCTTGGTAATCAGACAAATACAGCTTTTGCATATGGAAAGGCATGAAAAGGTGGAAGGAAGAGACAGGAAGGGAAGTTAGAGGAAGAAGAAAAAGCATTCAGATGTGTTATATATGTTTATAAATTTCCCACGATGCATATAATCTTATGTACTGCAAATATGTACTTATCAAAATGAGAAAAAGAATAGACCTCTTTAATATTAGAAAATATTTGTATTTAACTTTTTATATCTTTTCTTTCTTTGAGATGATCTTTGTTCGTTAGATATCTGGTGACCAACTTGTACTACCAGTTGTCCTATCTGAGGACTGTTGCCACAGAACGAAACAACTGGAGAAGCTGTTGTTTGGTGCTGTTCACTCTGCTGTTGCCGTGGGTTCTCCTGAAGGAGGCTGTCAAGTTTCTTTTCTGATATGAAATTGGCTGTCCTCATCATAGAGGAGCTTGGGACTTCGTTGTTGCTGAGAGTGGCTGCGGTTCACTGTGGGTGACTTCTGGACCTTAAGTTGATCACTGATTTGCTTCCTGGCTCTGGAGGGGAAGATGTGTGCTGCCCAGTCTCCAGGAGAAGCTTTTCATGCTGGCTGCCTGATGTGAATTCAGCTGTTCTCCTTGTTGGAGGCACTAGGGATCTCCCTGTTGCTGAGGGGAGCTCTGGGCCTTACTTTAAGTGTTGTTTTCTGGCTCTGGTGCAGATCCCTCAGCCTACTGGCACAGATCCTTCATCCCACTGGCATAGACTTTCTAACTTCTAATGCTGACCTTCTCGGTGCCTTCTCAGCACTGATCCATGAAACAGACTTGCATGAATTATTGTGTGGGCTCTAGGTCTTGAGCTGGACTCATGCAGGACATTGTTGTTGGATACAGGTCCTCAGCTGGATTCCTTGGGTCTTGGTGTGTGGAAAGGTTTTCTGCAATTCTTGTCTTTAACTTTTTAGGTGACTTTTACAATACTACAAATTGTGTCCTCTTTTGTCTTGTTCTCCTTGCAAACACTGACTACAACAAAATTGGTACCTCTAAGAGAGTGGAGTCATTTTTATGATGTTGCCTGGCCATGTGGCTTCAGAGCCTTTAGAATAAATTTGGAATGATTTTGAGAGACTGGCCAAAAAGGCAGCTCCTGCAAGCTATAAACTGTATTGGAGACTCTGGTTGGAGCCTGGAAAAGCAGATTTCTGGTGGAAATGCTGCCAGTTAAGGTAAAGCTCAGGAGGTTTCTATTAAGAAGGACTACTGTGACTGCTGGATCTAAGGCAATATATTGTGTTTTGGCTGAAAGTTGGTCTGCATTTTGCTTGTGTTTAGAGCTATTACCTGGGTGGCAGAAAAATTGTAGTGCAGTCTACTGTTGGGATGGTAGAATGATTACTTCTGAGAGCATTTTGCCAGATCTATTTTGGAAATTAAGAGAATCAGTAGAGTGATTTGAAGCATTTGGCCAGATGGAAAGTTCCAGTGGAGCTGTGGATTGCAGGGATGAAACAGAGAATGTAGTTGAAAAGAACAGCACAATGGAAAAATAAACTGAACTCTTTCACCAAAGGGAACAGTATATTTGAATTGCAGGAGATACTTGTTTTTTACTGCTGCCATGCCATGTTAAAATTTAATGGGAAGTAAGAACTGTGATTGTAATAGCTCTTTTAATTTGATTTTAATGTCATTTTATATTTTGTAATCTGGTTAATCAAAGTATTGTGTTTTAACCTTGAATTTTGGTCATATTTTGAGTATTTTACTTCAGGTGGGGGAATGAGTACATTCTGAAACTTGCTCAACTCCCTTAAATCTAAAGGAGGATTACAACAAGCACAAGTGTTCATCAGTTTACAATTTTTGAGGTAGTTTTAAATCCTGATGAGCTCCTGCTTTCTGTCACAAGGAAGAATGTTGTTAGTTTAACTAATAGTTTGGAATTTGTTCACCTGTTGCAATAGATTATTCATTCTAGCATAAGGGTATGGAAACAAGATTTTAGTTTTGTAAAAATTTGTTTTAAAATTCTGTAGATAAACCTCATTGGCTAATGTTCTACTCTGTGATCTATACTTTGTTTTTTCCATCTTTTCTTTGTGTAAATTATCCAGGACAATCCCTAAAATAACTAGCAGTGGTATTGTCTGGTTAGTGGTAAATTTATCCTAAAATTTCTCAGGCCTGTGGTTGTGGATTGTGCATCTGGCCAGCTGGTCGGTCTCCTATAGGACTAGAACTGTGTTGCAGGCAGTAGTCAGGTCACTGTTCCTTCCCAACGGACTCAGCACTCCCAGCATCTGCATATGGAAAGCACTGAGGCGCTGCTTTGTGTATTGACTGAGGTATACCGTGTGGGTGTGAACACCAATGGGGCATCAACCTCTGATTTTTGTGGTGGCTATAAATTGTATTACATAACAGTGTCGACTTAATTTCAGAAAAATAGAGAGGCTGCCAAACAGATGGATGGAATAAGCTCTTGATACTGATATAATCCCTGTAATGCCACTCAATTAAAACTCAATTAATTGAGACCAATATGTAAGTCTTTTCATTAGCAGATCATGATGACAAGAAGTTTGGTGCTGCTCCCATGGCTACACTTTCTGTTGCAGTAGACATCCCACATTTTATCAATAGCACAGCATGCTTCACATATCAGAACAGCTCCCGGGTCAAGGGGGGATGGGAATAGTAACAAGAACCAATCTGGAAAACTTCCATATTCAAACCCATGCTCCAGGACATGATAGATGTAGCAGCTAGGTTACAGTGAAAGCTTTTGAACAACTGATGGGAATGTAAGGTTGTAGAGGACATGATGCTTTGTCCACAATTTAAAAGATAATACGCTAAGAACCACCAGTCTTTCATCAGTAACACATTTCAGGACCTGGAAGTTAGACTGAGGACTCCACAGCCATTCCAGTTATGGGTTAGACCTGGGACAACCTCTGCACAGTGGGAGCCAAGCTTAATTCTGCAGATCATAGCCTGTTGGTTGTGTGTGTGGTATGGTGTGTCTTCTCATTTTCTGGCTTATATATATATATATTTTTAGTACATTTTGTGACTCTACTGTATCACCATCCTTTTCTAGCTAAGTATTCCTTAGTAGTCAGGATTAACTAGAGACAAAGTAGTAGATAACAAGAAATTTATTGTAAAAGATTGCACCATAAATTATAAAGGTGGCAACACTGATGTCTTGAAACTCAAACAGGAGCTCATGTTGTGGTCCTGAGTTTGAAATATGTAAACTAGCTGGGCAGGTTAAAAATCAAAGAGCAATTTCTGCTTTAGTCTGAAGGCAGAATTCTTTCTCAGGTAAATCTCAGGCTCAACAGATTATCAAATATAATCTCCTTCACGAAAAATTAATTTATTGTGTGTGTTAATGCTGGTGTGTATGGTACAGTCTATGATGGTGTTTGATTAAAGAACCGGGTTTCACATTCTTGCAAGTTCACATGCAAATTTTAGCCATTACAAATTATTTGTGCTTGTTTTATTTTGATTTGTTTTAGTGGTGGCTCCAGAGCTTGCAGCATGCACATTTAAGTAACAAGAGTTGGAATTTAGAGAATATATTTGACTATTTTCATTAACATAACAGTAGTTCTTCTGCAGACTTAATTGTAGCCCCTCCCCAAATGGATACCTTTAATCTCTGATTACTGATATGATGGTATTTGAACTTGGAGTCTTTGGGTGGTGATTAGATTGAGAAGAAATCATGAGAATAGGGGCCCTTGCAAGGAAGTCTTTGCTCTTATGAAGAGACATAGGAACCTGGCATCCCTTTCTCTATGTGAGTGGCAGATGAGACTGTCACAGAGTCCATAGCAGTGAATTAGTGGATGACCACCACTACCTTAATTTTGGGGTTCTAGTCTTTAAAACTATGAGAAATTTTTGTTATTTAAGTCACCCAGGTTATGGCATTTTGTTATGCCAGTTTATGTTGACTAACAGGAGAGAACCTTTATTTTTCTGTCTTATTTATATCGTAATATTACTACATATCTAATTTGTAAATATGTTACAAATACTTTCTTTTGCTTTTTGTTGTTGTTGTT